>CABEEJ010001291.1:119918-151445 GCA_901482245.1 Timema douglasi | reverse complement strand
AATGCGGTTTCACTTCCTCTAATTTCAACCTTCCCAATTCCTAATCCATTAGAGTAATTAGTACTTAAAGCGTATAACCCGAACGGGTAGTAAGACGCGGTGCTAAATATTATTATTATTAATAATAATAATTGTTTGTATTAAATGTTAGATCTTTATTAAATTGATGGGATTACTAATTACATCTTTGGCCCGCGGTGCAAACTGATAAATTATATGTGGCCTTTGGGTACAGACAAGTAAGAAACACACAACCTCACGGGGGTTTCGCTGCGTTCCTTTTGCCAGCTTGAGCCCTTCAACACTGGGCTTCGCTAGTGTCACTGCTAGGGATGTGGTTTAGAAGGAAAAGTATCGATACAGATCTATTATCGAAAAAATGTATCGGTATTGAAATTTTAATATGGAAAGTTGTTTTAATCTAATATTAATTAATTTAACTTTTGCATCCTAATTGTATTGTCATGTTTATTTAAACACTGAAATTTATAATGATGTAACGATATTATAGTATACTTAGATCTATCGCGTCTGTGTAAGGTGTTGGAACTTGGATGGTACAACATGATAGTATTATATGATGGATATTATAAAAGGTTTTACCATACCATTTAAAGCTATTCTTGCTTGTTTTACAAAAAATGAGTGAGAATTTGGAAATAGTGTTATTTGTTCTTCCTCCATAGTCCACCTTAGTAAACATTTAATCCCAGCATTAGTGTAGATAACAAAAAAAAGTTGTTTCTTTCGATACCGGCGTGTGAGTACCAATGTCAGTAAAAGTATCTAGCAGAAAAAAATTACTAGTATCGAAAGGAAAATATCGATATTAGTAAGTGTTGAGACTTAATCACGTCCCTAGTGACTGCTGGCCGATGATGAGACTAACCGCAGAGACCCTGGTGGTGAAGAGCTCAAGCTGCCGAAATGAGCGCAGCCATTTTAACCTTGGGATTGAGTTTCTAGGTATATTATTTGTCTGTGACCTTGGGATGAAACCGTTGAATCACCCTGACTTATATGAAAGAGCGACTTCCCAACGGAAAACTAAATGCTAAAACTAACTCAAAGGTCCTTGATCGCCCTTTAATCCGAACAAGTTTTCGGTCCCAATTATTTTGGTCTAACGAGTTTTTCTTTAGGTACTTGTTCTGTTATCAGTCGCAATGGCAATTGGACACATCGTTTGTGCTGTATCGCATGATAATGGACATGTACTCATGACATATGTCCTGTTGAAGAAGAGGCAGACTTGGGAGCACTGTTGCCAACTCTCCAGTCTCAGTACTTTACCCGTAGGAGTGGTGGTAACCGACAACTAAGGTGTTGCCACGAACCGTGAAACACGGTGGGGCGGGGGGGTTAGTTCAACATCTAGTCTAAATAGTGTAATATTTGTTAATTTGGAACATTTAACTGAATAAAAGCTTATAAAGACGAAAAAGTAAACAACGCCAATTCAAACATGTATAGTTAACCCCATAAACAAGGGTTTGTGAAACCACAAAATAGGTATTTCCTCATAAACCTCAACCCTTTCTGTTTTAAACGTATGTTACAAGACTTTACACTTGTCACCTTGATGAAGTATGAGAATTTAATATCCTTTTTGAAGCACATGGATCACTCGTGGGTCCCACGCAGTCCCTTCATGTATATTTGTTTTATCTGTTACCTTGAAATCCTTTTTGGAGATGAGCATAACCTTCATTAGGTATTAATGGATCTACCATCCTTCCGCGTTGTTGGATGTCCTGGAAACCTACTGGTTCGTGATCGGGGTCGGATGTTAATTTAGGGTGTCCAACTACCTGGAAGTCGAAATTTGATCAAATTCGCTTGAAAAAAAATAGTAAATANAAACTGTAGGTCCTTCATTTCATCTCACAATCACCCTACCATTACACATTAGCGTAAATGCGTATAACCCGAGCGGGTAGTAAGACGCGGTGCTAATAATAATAATAATAATAATAATAATAATAATAATAAATAGTTGTGTAAGCTTTCGTTAATTTGAAAACCATAAGCTTAAAATACTTAATGATGTAAAATGTTTGCATAAGTAAAAGATGGACAGTTTGTTCAAAGTATTTCATCCAACACTTGAGAAACTACCATAGGTTATAGGTAGTATAGAAAATGTACATATCATAGTTTATACCAGTGTTTTTCACGTTTTCCTCCTAATGTACCACTTCTTTTGTACGTACCATCAATATCCCAAAGTCTATCAGGGGTAAATCATTTCTTAAAAACTGAATCATACTGTGAAAAATAATGTTTCCATCACTGGCGGCTCGTGTATAGGCACTGCGGAACTGCAGCACCCCCTATTTCCACTTGATATTATCGATAATATTTAATATAATGAGTCCTTTTTTATTTAATTCTTTCTTTATTTTTGTAGTACAATATATATATTCCTTAAGCTTAATGTCACTACTTCAGTAGCCATCCCCCAGTTTATGAAAAATATACAAAACTCTTTGTATGGAACTAAACGCTTCACAGTGCCAGCGACGTGGTGTTTGACTGTTGTGCGCATGTGCACATAGGAGTGGGTGGGGAGGACGGCGAGACTGCCAGGTAGATAGAGCACTGTTGCTCTCGCAGTGCCGGTTCTGGCGTGATGGTGGAAGGAAGTTTTTTTACTCAGCGTGTCTTGTGCTTAAAAACCGTGTACCATATTCTTGAATGTGATAAAGTGTAGAAGAGTGTAGAGTTAGATTATTATTCTGCTTCCATTTATTCTATTTGATTTTTTTCCGCTTCTTTTATTTAAAAGAAATACTAAATGCATTTGCAGTAGTTTCAATGGAGAAAAATATCCTCAATTGTCATCCAGGGACAAGGAGAAAATTATTGAACTTTTTGCGCAAATTAAAACAAGAATAGCTTTCATTTTTAAATGAATAAATCAAGCTTGAACTGAAGTAATATTTTAAGTTTTTTTGTTAATATTTTAATAAGTTCCTGAATAAATTTTCTTTTTATACATGTTTTTTTTTTCTTTTACACAATTTTTAAACAAAGCCTAAACATTTTCTGGAGCAGCACCCCCACTAATTTTAGCTACGAGCCGCCACTGCTTTCAGATCATATTATGGTTTGGCGAATGAATACATGAGCGTGGATCTGTCAATTTTCCTTGGCAATCGGTTACGACAGAGGCTCGTAACCTTCCCTCCCCACGCCCCAACTACTCTATTTATTTAAAAGAGAATTGTAATGCTTTCTAGTCGCGTCTTTATTTTGTACCAAAATCGTTGTAACATTGGTAGACCAGCTTGGATGGCCGCATAGTCTCGGGCGCTATTCTTACAGTATTATTACTATTATTAGCACCGCGTCTTACTACCCGTTCGGGTTATACGCACTTACTCTAATGTGCAATGGTAGGGTGAATGTGAGATTAGATGGAGGACCTACAGTTTAACGTGGAATCCGAACCACAGTGGAGACCTGGCATTCCTATTCTCACAGTAGACTAGACTGCTGATGACGGGGAGATCGTAGTTTGATCCCGGTTTGGTGTATTGAGGGTGCTTTTTCCTAATGTAACTCCGACCTCTAAATAAACAACTAAGAAAATTTATATTTACAGTGGAACAAAAACATGGCGTGTAGAAGAAAGGAGCGGATTAGGATGAACCTCGAATTAAGAGTTCATTTTGCGCATTTAGCACAGTATGGTTTCCAATATTTACTAAGTCGTTAGATATATTTAAAAGACCACCATAAATGAATAGAGAGAACTTCTAAGAAAGCCTAACTCAACCATTATTATAATACTAATACATTATTACGCGCAAAAAATACAGAGTATATTTCTATTTTATACGTTATACGGAGGCATCTAAATTTACAATTTGTATTTGATAATGAAATCATGCGGGTTACACGGACCTCAGCTGGGCTGTGTTTTGTCCGGCCGGACTACGGCAAGGCACTACTTTTGATTTTAGCGTCGAATGCCAAGAGGGGGAATAGGAATAAACCCCCCCATAATTAGTTAAGTAGGGGGGGGGTGACCTGGTGGTCTAGGGGTAAGGTGTCAGACATATGCTGGGGGCCCGGGGTTCAATCCTCGGTCCCGGTACAGATTTATCTGATTACCAAACCCTTCCTTCACCTCTGACAAGACATCTTGTGAATGTGAGGAATGCCAGGCCTCCACCGTGGTTCGGATTCCACGTTAAACTGTAGGTCCTTCATTTCATCTCACAATCACCCTACCATTACACATTAGCGTAAGTGCGTATAACCCGAACGGGTAGTAAGACGCGGTGCTAATAATAATACAAGATACCACTAAAGTTGATCCGCTATTTTGAATTTTTTCGGGGTTAAACATTTTTTTTTTTTTAACTTTTTGGAATTCTCCCGTCGGCTACAAGCTAGAAGCTACAAGCTTGCTGAATTTCCAGTTTCTAGCTCATCTGGAAGTGAGTAAACATGTTAGTGAGCGAGTCAGCCATGTGGCCTTATAGTAGTATGATAAAATAATGTTTGTAGAATCTTAGAAAATAATGTTGTGTTCATTACATTAAACACAAGTTTTATCAATATTTAACCTAAGCGCAACATCTGTTTGGCAATATCAAAACGACCTAAGCAGCATCCTTAAACCATAATGTATTGATAATGGATCATACTACTGCACAGAGTATGTTTCTGGCTGGATGGAACTTTAAAAACACAACACATATTTTTGTGTACATATATAATTCATCAAAAGTTACAGCGACAGATCACATGGTTTGACGTATGAATATATGATAATTGCTTTAGTAACTTGCATACGTCTGAAAAGTTTCTTGTTCTATAAATCGGACTGTAGCATCCATATGTACATCTGGCAACACTGGTGCGTTGCTCCCACTGCCCAATGTGACGTCATACCAGTCTAATGACGATGATTACGGTGTTAGACGGGTTACGCAAAAGAGATGAGGGGGGGAGGACTATCCTGTTTTGGGAGAGTTAGATTTGAATCTGTCGCGTCCATCTAGAGAACGAGCTGTCGTCTGTTGGATATCTTCGTGTACGACAGCAGCTGGTGGCTGTATTTGGGACTATATCAGCACACTAGAATTTCTCTGGGCGAGAGTGAAAGGATCTACCAATTTTCCCGAGAAAGGTATTTCCACATACCTTCCCGGATTCTTTTTTTATGCCACAATCGACATGGGACCGACGGAAGGAAGTTGTGCTGTGAATTTTTATCGCTCAAGAAAAATCCGTCAACCTCAGCTGGGTTTGAACCCACGAACATCGGGTCCCAAGGCAAGATTTTTACCCCAAGACCACCAAGGTAGATATGGCAACATATCGAACTGTAAAATTAACTCTTTGTATTGGGTAGAATTGCCAGTCTCATTTGAAGTTTCATCAACTACATTAAGATTACATGATTAGGCGCATAACCCGAGTGCGTAGTAAGACGCGGTGCTAAAAAATAAAAATAATAAACTCAATATACCCGCCTCGGTTGCGTAGTTGGCTCGACCGCTGAGGATGGGGAGATCGAGGTTCGAATCTCGGTTGGGTGAACTGGGGGTGGTTTTTCCTAAATGGTTTTCCACTCTCCCTCCACGCAAATATGGGTTCACTTCCTCTAATTCAACCTTCCCAATTCCTAATCCATTAGTAATTAGTACTTAAAGCGTATAACCCAAACGGGTAGTAAGACGCGGTGCTAAATATTATATATATTATATAATAAACTCAATAAAATGTATTTTAATTTGAATTCTTTCAAAATGTGTTTCCACTTATTTATATTCCACCTAAAACAATAAGATTTTTTTTTACCACGACCCCTTACTACGGTGGACGAACGAGACATTTCAATATTTTTGTTACCTTTTAACTCTGGGTTAGTAAACTACTAACGAGCGTTTTCTCTTCCCTGTTCTGACAAACTGCAAGTATCAGAAATACCCGACCACCGTTATCAAGCCTAGCGAACAAGTTTTGTGTCGGTAGAAAAACTAATTGCCAAACCCTTCCTTCACCTCTGACAAGACATCTTGTGAATGTGGGGGGAATGCCAGGTCTCAACCGTGGTCCTCCATTTCATCTCACAATCACCCTACTATTACACATTAGCTTAAGTGCGTATAGTCCGAACGGGTAGTAAGACGCGGTGCTAATAATAATAATAATAATTCCGTCTATCCTGCCCTGATTTTTACTATAGCTGCTTGAGGTGTTAAAATACCATTTCACCCCTTCCATTCCATCTGGTTGGTCTAAGGGCAAAAACAGACTAAGCTGTTTTCGTCAAGCAAAGTGTTCACACGAAACGACCCGGGTCGAAGCTGTGTTAGAGAAGGCGGTCGACTCGACGAAAACCGCTCCATTGGCTTTAGCTCTTAAAAGTTCCACTCACTTGTCTAGGGCGTTCCCGCAATAAGATTGCTGCGCAAATGTTATCAGCTATTTTCTCGCTAGGGGGACAAGACCTCTTATTTTATTAACCAAAGTGCCGGGCTGAGTTGAATGTTGGCACATTATATTATGTTCTGAGGGCTGCACATAACCGTAGAGTGTATCTAGGGGGTAAGAGGGTACACTAGTTTAAATCACTCTTTGAAAGGTTGGTAAACATGGGCATTCCTCCTGGAAAATATCGAAAACAAAGGGAATTTTGTATTAAGAAAAGGGTGGCAACCCTGTTAATTTTCGCTCGAGCAAATTCATTCACCTTTCAACGTTTGTATCATCGACCACGGTGCTACGCTATGATCGGAGAGATTTTAAGTGTCCTCTTGAGCGCTTGCCCCCCGCCCCCCATTTCCCTTTGCGAATGT
Source organism: Timema douglasi (assembly GCA_901482245.1). Classification (NCBI taxonomy): domain Eukaryota; kingdom Metazoa; phylum Arthropoda; class Insecta; order Phasmatodea; family Timematidae; genus Timema; species Timema douglasi. The sequence goes on along the minus strand of CABEEJ010001291.1, from coordinate 144,627 downwards.
GACCTGTGGATATCGTTGAACCGGCACTTACCTTTCATATTATTCGCGAGCCGCCACTGGCGAATGGCACACACTCTTGTTAGGTGATATTATTAGCCCTGAAGCGAACTGGGGTGATTAGTTATCGACCTGCGGTCGGTGTGGAAGGCAAACTTGGACCGGCGTAAGAAGACTTATGTAACAGAAATCCTGTGTCAGTTTAAAATTGTAAATATCGATTTGAGTCTCTTATTTTTGCACGGCGTTCTACTGCCTGTTCGGGCTGTAAGAATGTGTGCTAAATACAGTAAGCCCACGGCTTCTTTGGTGCTGACTGACAGCTCACAGCTGACTTGTGACAGTCAACATTTAGATATATACATACATTTTGACTGTCAGTAGTGACAGCCGCCAAACACATGTTTTTGCAGATCATATGGTTCGGCGTAGGGATACATAATTTGGTCTAGTAACTTTTCAAAGCTGCCAGTCAGCACCAAAAAAGCCATGGGGCTACTGTACGCTGAGGTTTAAGGGGTGAGGAAGCTATGCTGGTTTTAGAAGTGTCCTCGTATTTTCGTGGAGCGAGATTGTAAAACTACTATGAAAAAAGAAACTCCGACAAGTCAATACACACCTGGATCCGAACCCTGATTTCGTCATCGGCGGTCCAGTAAAGTCTGTTCAGCGTATGAATTGTTTTCTGAAAGGCCTTTTTCCTTACCACAAATATATTGTATAGTAGTTTTTTGTTAGGAAAAAACCTTTCAAAGCGAAATTCTTACCGTGAATGGAGTATAGATTGCGAGTGACTGACGCCCTTGTATCATTCGTTCACCGTACTGGGTTCGAGGCTGTTCAGCCCCCTTATATTATTGAAAACTAGCAACCTCGCACGGCGTTGCCCGTGACCAGCTGTGATATAAGAATTATATCAGCCTCCCCCAGTCCCCTCCTACGGTGCCCGTATCTCTGGAACGTAATTTTAAACCAGATAAAAAAATCTGTTGAAAAGATCATTAAAATTTTTTAAATCCTGCTTCGAGGGGCATTCGGACCCCATCCCGTCCGACTATGTTAAAAATGTCAGATCTCTGGGTGCCGTAGATTTGGCTGGGCATCGCCCACACTTTTATTACTATACCTTGTGTAATAATTTTTTTTGTTAAATAACCAATTTTTATTTCATTATTCAGTTCTTCATTTATTTTAGTTTTTATTATTTGTTCTAAGAGGGCTTACTACCACCATTCCTGTGGAACGGAGGACAGTTTATGTATACATACACACACACGTTGCCACTATTGTCTGACCGAACATTCGGGCTAGGTCATAAATTGCACCTTCGGCAAAATAATAGACTTCGGCCAAAATTAAGCCGAAGGTTCATATAACAAACGCTCATGTACGCTCGTGGGTGTGGGAGCTGTCACGTGACAAGACACCTAACGGGTCACACTGCATGTTGGACAGTAATGGGCGAAACATGGTCCGTGTTACTATCAGATTTATTAAGAACTTTCCCCTCAAACCATGGCTAATGTAATTAATTATTATATACATAAAATAATTTAGTCACGTCTTCAAAGAAAAATAAATATTAAGAGGAAGAAGGGATTGATATTTTTTTGTAATTTATATGTTATATTTATTTTAATTTGTATCACAGTTTCGGAAATGTATTCTAATTTATTTAATCAACAATAAAAATTGTTACCTGTTATTTAAATAAACACAATCTTAAATTTGAAATGCAACAGAAACCGCACTAAACTTAAAAATAGGGATTTTTCATAACATATGCGATTTCTTCGGCTTTGACATCGAGCAAAAAGGGCGCTTCGGTCGAACACTAGTTGACACCTGGTGATAAGGAGGGCGGTGTAATCCTATATATTATTTCTTTGTCAACATCCCTTTTCCTCAACTAATACAAAGTCTACAGCGATTAATAAGATATCAGTGGATAGGTTTTGTTACCGACTTCTGAGGTAGCATACTCAGTTTACGTTAAAACACATAGTTTGTTTAGAATTTAAGTTAAAAGAAAAATCTAACAGTTTTTTGTTATCATTTACCGAAAATAAACTCTTTGTTAGTTTGTGTATACACTTCGCTGAGTATTAATGTCAACAACCCAACAAATACTAAATACTTCTTTTTTTGAAGGGTAGGGGGGTTGAATGTGCGAAAGTTTCGCAAGGGTTTACTGGTATATCCGTCTAGGTAGGTTTTTATCTGGATGACAGTTAGAAAATCATGTTTAGGTTTTGGGTTGCCAACACTTGTAAAAGATCACTGTTTTGCTATGAATGTAAAGATCTTTAATTACCTGTTATATATTACATTTAAAATAACGTAAACTTAAATTTTCTCATACTATTTCATTTTTTTAAATTTCTTTTTATCCAACTCTAAACAATATTTTAAACATAATTAAAAGTACTTATTCTTCGTTTTGGAACGTTATTGATTTTGTGTAATATAGTGCACACATTAATACCTTTTAATACGGGCATCGTATTTACTTGGAAAAGAGAATATTGTTGTCATTTTTTTTACATACAATAAATGATTTTATGACTATTTTATCTTATATTGAAATATTTAACTGAATAAAATATTTTCATCAACTGCGTGTTTGCATTATTGTAAAAAACTTGTTTACCGTTATGTTCAATCATATGGTTTAGATTCGTCAGTCGCCATTTTGAAGCTATGTTCGTTAGAAGTTTTTGTGAAAGTGGTGTGAATATTTTTTTAAAGTGGAATAAAACTCTAATTAAACTTTGTGTCCGACCTCAATTAAATATATAAATAATATTGGCCTAAATTACTGTGGTTAACTATCACATTGATATATTACCATCTGTTTTCATTACAGTCATCCAAAGTGATATATGTCAGCTGTTGGCGTAGTGATATATTAGGGATTACTTCTAGTCGAGCTTTCATCCAGGTAAACTTAGCTCGTGAAGATTTATATATTATATTCGCAAATATAAAAAATGACACCTGACACAGGAATCTATCACGGGATTCTTAGCTTAGCGGGCAGATGCTGTATCAATTAGCAATTAGAGGAACGTCCTTTTCTCAGGGTCATTCTTCATTCATAGCTTAGGGCCGAGTCTGTGATGGACGTGTGTCAGTCGCCGGATACTATGAGCTATTATTTATACCAGAACCATTCGTGACTCGGCGCGTCAAGGTTGGATGTAGGGAACGCTAGAAAAGGCCAGTGGGGTACCGTACCCCCTCCCCCCGTTTTTATGGCAAAATGTTCTTCGGCCAAAATCAAATATTGCTCCAGTACAAAATGGGATTAAATTTTATTCACATGGTGATATCAACAGTTGTTGAATATCTGTCATGAGCATAGCGGCATTAGGTGATAAACTTTTTAAATGAAGAGAAAAAGTTGTCATTAAATTCCAGAACACCCCTGATATAGATATTCAACAAATGTTAATATCACTACGTGAAGAAAATTAAACTCTGTTCTATCCTGGAAAAATATTTTATTTATTTGGTCAAAAAAAAGTTTTTCCATAAAAAGTGGGAAAAAACTGGCCTTTTCTCGTATGTTCCCTTCTATCCCATCTTTAGCCAAAGGTCATGTGCTCGACCCCCTCCCCCCGTGTGGTTCAGGTTTAATTTTTCAGTTTACGATTATGATACTTGCTTCGGCTATATCCATAACCTAAATATAATTTCAATGTTCTAAGCCACGGTATTCACGAACAATTAATTGTATAAGAACAGACGTAACAGAAATTAGCCTACTGGTCTGAGGTTCGACCCTCGGCAGGACGCACAAAATTATCTTTAGTGAATGTGGTTTTTCTCTTTCTTGGTGACGATTTTACGACCGAAGGGATGATGGTTGTGTGTGTTCTAGGTTTAAGTTAGTTTATAAGTCGTGTGCTGCTACGATAATTTTGTTCAGAAAGTGCACATTTAGATAGCTCTAAAAAAGTTTTGTACATTTGGGTTTTATTCAAAATAAATTATGTTAAATAATACAGGGTTCCTACGCGTCATGGAAAACCCGGAACTTTAATATATGTTATCCCAGTCTGGAAATGTTAAGGAATTTATCATTTTTCCAAACAGATCAGTAAATTTTTATTGTAAAAAATAGATACCTTTTATTTATTAGTTACGAGTATAGTAAAGGTTAATTAAAATATAATTACTATTAACGATTATTTGCAATGATTTATTTATTTGTGGTATTTAACGTGCACGTTCTAAACCAACTGATTATATCTGCACATGACTTATAAACTAACTTATATTTAGAACAGACACAACACCTATCACCCCGACCGTTAATTCATCACTGTGAAGGGGAATTCATATTTTACCAAATACTGTTTATGTTGTGTTTCAATTATTTGACTAACTCGTGTCATGGAGTATATAAAAAATAATAAAAGGTATGTAAACGGGCAGGTGTAGGAGAATTGGAAGCCTGCAGTAAATAAAAGATAATATGTAATTATATGTATTTTGCCAAGATTACTTTATACACTTGTGCTGGAGGAATTGTAGACAATTCTTTAGAAGTCCTTAAAATGTCTTGGAAAACAAATTTAATGTGTAGGAACCCTGTTAGAGAAAGTAAGTTAATTACTTAGTATGGGAGGGGTCCCCTAAATTTTCACTCCCCAGACCCGTTTAATCTTCGGAGCGGTCCCCGTTTGTTACGATGAGTTCGACTGCCCATCGGTACTAAGTTAGTGGAAACAAGCTGGTCTTTTTAAAAATAAATCCTCCTCTGCTCTTCTATCCACAAAGATCGTTTCGCAAACTGGAAGCGGCAGTTGTTTTTTTCCGGTAGTATTTATATAAATTTGTTCACACCTATCTTGAATATTTGTTGGTTTACCCTGCTCAATAAACCTATTTCCTCCCCCCTTTCTTTTCACTGTACCCCTTCTGTTAAGTGTGAACTAAAGTGGTACGCCTTTACTTAGATTATTATTATTATTATTATCACCGCGTCTTACTACCCGTTCGGGTTATACGCACTTAAGCTAATATGTAATGGTAAGATGAAATGGAGGACCTACAGTTTAACGTGGAATCCGAACCACAATGGAGGCCTGGCATTCCCCACATTCACAAGATGTCTTGTCAGAGGTGAAGGATGGGTTTGGTAATCAGATCTGTGCCAGGACCGAGGATTGAACCCCGGCCGCCAGCACAGAAGTCTGACATCTTACCCCTAGACCGCCAGGTCACCTTTACTTAGATTAAATAAATATTCCTGTGTATAGACTTCGTAGATATCCTCATTGAGGTCATATTTTATTCCTCTCGTTTTCTATCTAAAATTCTGAAAATATGTAATATACGAGGGAAAATGCATAAAAAATCCTGATAATTCCAAAAGCTTGTGTCAGTTTTGTAGCTTCTCCATTAAAGGTTTCTGACTAGGCGGCAGTTCTACGGTAGACAAGAGGGCCGCTCCATTGAACATTTAGTGACGTACAAAGATACTTTATACCCGCCTCGGTGGCTTAGCTAACGCGCTAGTTTCGTGCTGAGCTAGACTGCCGAGGACAGGGAGATCAAGGTTCGAATCTCGGTGTGAACTTGGGATGGTTTTCCACTCTCGCTCTCCACGCAAATTCAACCTTACCCGTTCCTAACCTATTAGTGTATTAGTACTCTAAATAAACAATTTTAGTTGCAACGATGGCCATTCGGTTCAAGGCGTCGGGCAGTCAATACTGAATTTCTGGGTGTAGTTTTTCCACTTGTGACTTATCACCTTGGTTTTCTCTTCCCCTCCCCATTCTAATGCGGGTATCCGGTTGATTTACTCCAAAGATACCCTCTCGTTCTATAAAATACCCCTTGGTTCACCGTGCAGTGAATTTTGCAAGTAAACTAAAATATATTTGAATATTTGTAAATTTTGGACATTAAGCCTAATGCTTTTTGTAGAATAAAAAGTGAAATAAAATAATTGTTTTTATTTGAACATGTCTTATTTCCCTACCCCATTCCTGGACTCTTGGGTTTATGGAACCATTTTGGATATTTCCTCATCAAGCTCCAATCATCCTCTTTTAAAACACCACATTGACATTACTCTACACGGGTCGATTTTTTTAGAAATGCATCTTCATTCTCCTATACTTAAATCTTAAGTTTCTGTAAATGGTTATCCCCTCTAGGAAACACGGGGAATTTCACTGTAAGTGAAATTGTGGCAACCCTGACTCGCGGGCCAATCTGAAAAATGTATTAAATATAGTGGGACACAAAATTAAAAAGGAATGATGATAATAATAATTGTAAATAAACACTTTATAGCACCCTGAGCAGAATTCGGACCCCTATCTCCCAGTCAACGACATTTTGGTCTTTGCGAGAGTGACGCCTTGGTTTTTCAGCGGGCCTTACCCGACCGCCCGTTTAGAAAGCGTGTTCAGACCTTGTATTTAAAAAAAAAATCCTGAACGCGCGGTCCCGTCGAGACTTTCCTCGGTTCTCCGTGAAATCGATGCGTTGTTTTTATCCCCCTTACCCCATGACCTCCCACTGGTTTTCTTCTTACGTCGAGTGGCCTTAGGTAACTTCACATCCTTCCTCTCTCGTCCGTTGGCGGAAGGGTTGGGGTGCGCGCGCCGCCGGAGGGGGTGGTAGCGTCGGTGCGCGCCGATCAATACGGAGCATCCGGGCGGGTAGTAAGGGGGGTGTGGGGGAGTAGTCCGCCGAGCTGGTGCCACACGCACCGCATACGTTCACCTGCGGGTTACTCGCCCCATAAAGGGGGAGGGGGGGCTCTTTTGTCAGAGCACTGAAAAAAATAATGTATATCTCGTGTTTAAAATTGGCGGATACTGTGGGACACGTGTGTTTTTTTTAAAAATGATATTGTTTGTTGGATACTGGGGCGGTAATTAAGTCGATTTAGACAAAAAAGAGGCAGATGTCTTCCATCGCGGTTATTTTTAAATTGTTTGTATCTAAATGTGGACTAGCACCGGAACATGGTCTCCCCTTTTCCTGATTACGTCATACATAGATTGGCATCACTTTGGGCAGGGGTGGCCCAGTCGATGTTTGCTAAGTGGTACTTTTTCACCCCAAGGTTGTCACAGGGCTCTGGGAGTTTCTCTCCAATAGACTTGATTGAATTTGACTGGCTGGTCTGGTTTTTTGAGGATTTAAAAAAATAAATGGTTTAATCCAATTAAACACGAGCTCACTTACACTGATTTGTTCCTTTCGAATGGGTAAAACGTATCGATACTTTGGTAGGGCGGCCACACGTGGAATAGTTAGGGAATTTGAAAGCTTAGGGAAAATCGGGCATTATTATTATTTTATAAAAACAAGAGAAATATATATTTGTTAAATCATTTCCACTATTGTATATTATGGCAATCACAGATAAAGTGAACTAATAATAACCTTCACACCCCTTGTGTTGCTTTGATTTTTTTTATCCTGAACCTAAGTCATCTAATACACATGTGTATAAACTTTGTTTAGGTGGCACGAGAGGGTTTAATCAAATTCTCGAGACATTATCTGATCAAATATTTAATTGCATATTCACAATAATGAACAAAAAACTAAAACCAACAACAATATTGTATATCTTAATTGTTCTGATTTGTTCCTTGTTAATCCTAACAAATTACATGCATTTGAGCTTGGACCTCCCCATCACTGGGACTGATACCTTTGTCAACGTGCTCACAAGTGCAGGTCACACACAATTAATATCACTTCATACATGTGTACCATTGAAGATCGATTGATACTTAGTGGCCAACAGTTATTATATAAATGGGTAAAAAATGATCAGGGAAAAATTCAAAATTTTGTATGAAGAAACTGGAAAGGTCGGAGAATTTGAAAAAGGAATGTCTTTGGCCACTCAGTAAGGTCATTAATTCCTTTATATACCTTTTATTTACTGAATACAAACATTTACTCATATGATTACTTGCACTCTGGAAACAGAAGAAACTATTTAATTTATTATTATTATTATTATTATTATTATTATTAGCATCGCGTCTTACTATCCATTCAGATTATACGCACAAAATGGTAGGATGATTGTGAGATGAAATGAAGGACCTACAGTTTAACATGGAATCCGAACCACGGTGGAGGCCTAGCATTCCTCACATTCACAAGATGTCTCGTCAGAGGTGAAGGAAGGGTTTGGTAATCAGATAAATCTTTGCCGGGACCGAGGATTGAACCCCGGCTGCCAGCATAGAAGTCTGACACCTTACCCCTAGACCGTCAGGTCACCCTTATTTTATGTATAATTTATGTATTGTAATCCATGTTTTATAACACAAACTTTGATAGCCAGAATAAAAGTTCTCGTTACTTAATTTGTAAACAAGAGCTGACCACACATCTAGGCCCTAAAGTACAAAATAATTGTTTATTCATTATTTTTCGAGTGTACTGAGTTTTTCATCCTCCCTCCACGCAAATGCGGGCACATTTTCTCTAAATTCAACTCCCCTGATCCCTAACACATTCAGGGTTCATACTTGTTCCCTAAGATCCTTAAGTCCCCTAAAAATGGTTATATGGATTATTTTTTTTATTCATATACATTTTTAGGATTCTCTGCCAAATTCTTTAGACAAATTGCAGAATTTCAGGCCCACATTTTTTTTAATGGGTAACTTTCAACCCTTCAGCTTGTACGACGTTAAACTGCCTCTTGGATGATTGAACCTTTAAACCGTCTGGATATGTGATTACATAGCAGACATCTGATATAAAGAAAGAGCTTTGAATGAACAATAAATGAATGTCATTGACACTTTTAAGTTTTATGGCAATAAACATCTCCTGTGGAAGAAATGTATGAAATATCATCACAACTTGTGAAACCAAGCTGAGAGAAAAGAGCCAAAGATGTAACCTTAGTTTTAAAAATTGAATAAAGACTACATTCGATGACACTAAGAAACATTTTGTTATGAAAAGAAAAGTCCAGAGAAAAGAGTGCAGGTTGACAAACTCTTTGAATATACCTTGGAAGGATACACACGCACATTATGAATAGTTGAATTGAGTTATGCCAATAAAGAAAAGTATAGTAGTAAAATAAATGATTGACTGTAAACCAAAGTTAAATGTGAAATATAATAATAAAGGTAAAGGTTTAAAAAGTACTCAGTATTCTTGTATTTTGATAATAGAAATTAACCATATCCCCACCCAGGGCCAAATAAAAAATACTTTTTGTTGTTTAATATGGCTAAAATAATCTATGAACTTAAAAAGTTGAGCTAAATTTAAAAGACAAGTTAAATTTTGAACTTGAAGAGTAACCATGCATTTAAAAAAAATCCTTTTATCAGATTAGTTGAGGTTTTTTTAAACATATATGTATTGAATAAAACATTTTTGTTGCTCCCATCATCTTTATCGGGTCTCTTTTTTAGGTCTGTCTATACTCTTAGATCTGAATATGGAGTATGAGCCCTGTCTGCACATTAGAGTAGTTAGTACAAAGCCGTGTATAACCCGAACTGGTAGTAAGATACTGCAATGCCTAGCAAAATTATTTTTAATAAGGTAATATACAGCAGGGGTCGGCACAAAGCTTGATCGCACTTAACACTTTTCAGTTGATCATGTGAAAAATACGTTATTGTCACAAGTAGAGCGTACCCTGCATTATTCCACTATGGTACAGCTTATAAGTTAGAACCCTCGTGAAAATCTGTAAAAGACTGATGCTGTTTAGGGTAAACAGTGTATACATTTTATTTATTTTTTATAAAGTCAGGGAACATACGTATTGCGGGAGGTAAAATAATTAAAAGTATAGTGGAGAAACGAAAGGTGATTGCGGCCCCTGATGTACAGAATAGGAAAAATTATAAACATAACGTAGAGAAAAAAATAAATGTTTGTATATACAAACGCTTAGAACATTATGAAATAAGATTTACGAGTGCCTTGAATAAAATAGGATTAAATTTTCAGGGTGTCTACCATCCAGGGAAAACGGGAATTAGCCGGCAATTTGAAATGATCGGGAATAAGTCGGGAATTTGGTAAATCACAATAAAAATCCGGGAAAATGATATTTTACTCAATATATGAAATATGATAATCATTAAATCAGTAAATTATGTCATTTTTTTGTTTGTAGCTGTGTAATATATTTTTAATTAATATTAAACAATTTTAATACGAATTAAAAAATATTCAAATTTTAAAATTTATCATTATTCATAAAAAAGGTTAATAGAAAAATGAGGGGTGGAGAGGAGGGGTGAGTTAGGAGGATGTGGCATACTTTTTTAGTCGGGAATTTTAGGAAATGATCAGGGGAAATCAGGGAAAAGGTCGGGGATCTCATTGGTCAAGTTGAGTAGACACCATGATTTTAAAGTTTACTGCACCATTAAAAACCTGAAACTATAGACATAAAGTTTACTCTTCAATGAATTTTGTATTCACGCTCTAATTTTTTATGACTTTACAAATAAATACTATGTCAATGAAAATTTAAGAATAAATTTTATATGATATTGAGTAGAAACTGTTGTTCTAAGTAGGGCTCTGGAGTCCATTTGCCAAGTCTTCAATTCCTCTATTTTTCTACTCTTTGACTCCTTCAGAAATGGCTAAAAGTATTCTAATTGGTAATAAAAAAAATCACAGCATCAGAATTATCCAATACAGACAACTTCATGGAAAGTTTATTTGGCAATGTAAATATATATTTTAATACATTTTCAATCCAAATTACAAATATTTACCTCAAGTGGGGATCTGAGTACTCTTGATTTCATGCTCCGAGCCGAGCTTGTCATTAAATCTTGGGATTGGGATTGAAAGTTTTGTATGCTCATCATTTTCTAACTTAATCTGTTACCTATCCATTCTTAAAACTCAATGATAAGTATAGGATATTTAATTCAGATGATATTGTTAGTTTTACTTGTAAATCATTCGGTAACCCAATAAATTGTAAAAATTAAAATCAAATGTCACCTTAATAACATAGAGCACTAAATCTACTTTCTACTGATAAATATGGTTGTCTATTTTTAATTATCCTTGATTGAAGTTGCTAAATAGATAATCAAACAATTTAATAAAAAAAAATTACCCGCCTCGGTGGCGTAGTTGGCTAATGCGCTTGTCGTGCTGTGAAGCTCGACTGCTGAGGACGGGGAGATCGAGGTTCGAATCTCGGTCATGTGAACTGGGGGTGGTTTTTCCTAAATGGTTTCCCACTCTCCCTCCACGCAAATGCGTGTTCACTTCCTCTAATTCAACCTTCCCAAGTCCTAATCCATTAGAGTAATTAGTACTTAAAGCGTATAACCCGAACAGGTAATAAGACGCGGTGCTAAATATTATTATTATTATTATTAATAAAAAATTTAACATATCAAAAACTTATTGGTTATTTTCAAGCTTGATATATATTATTAAATTTGTATCAATCTGTTAAACTACAAACACTAAACTAGCATTTGTAACTATTTGGTTGAAATAAATATTTTACTAAACTTATCATATTTAAATTTTTAAAAAAATTCATATTGTCTACTAAAAATATTATTTCAAACATTTAATTTTTCTTATTAAAGTTATGTACATCAACTTTTATAAGCATTAAAAATTGAACTTGATCAATTATAAGCTGAGATAATTTCTCGTAAGAGTCCATATAAGGTGATGTACAACACATTGAGGAATGTAATTGGAACAAAAGAAGTTATCATGTGCAGTTAATACAAATACATTATACTCTTAACGGTTTCAAACTATATATATATATATATACACACACACTCTGACTCGAGCAGAGCTCAAATGAAAAATAAAACCAATCTCTCACACCTTTAGTTAGTCCTTAGGAATAAAACTAAAATATAATATTAAAATTATATATTTACTATATTATGAGTTTCTATTTTTAAGTATGAGTCATTTCATTTTTACTGACTTCACAGCCCTGGTACTAAGTTAAATGGGGTTATCTTGATGGAAAATACCGAATAAACTAAAATGATGACCTGATTTCTTTCATGTTTGGTTTATATTACATTCAATAAGTCTTAACTTCTGTTAACATAATAAAAACCAATTTCTAAACAAGCCTTTTCTGACTTTACAACACCTATTGCAGTCTTTCATGGGGTTAGGAGGGGATTTTCACATATTTTAGTTTAGAAATATGTGGAAAATAAATAAAAAGCTTGTTGTTATCCCTTTGTTACTTTTTTTTTATGGGCACTGTCTGCATTGGAACCCTGTTCTGGATCCGCATAGTCTCATGAAAGTTTTGTTTTTGTTCCAGGCATGAAGCGCGACGCAGACGGAGACATGGGCACCCCACAGAAGCGCTCCCGTCCCGGGGGTGACACGGAAGTGCGCCTCCTTATTCCAAGCAAGGTGAGCCCCATTTATCCTTGTTATTGTCCTGCCCTCGTGTCTTTAAGACTAACCTCTTTCACACTAGCGTACCCGAGCTGAAGCTACTTGTAGTGTGTTGGGTCTTAAACCTTGTATACATGGGTGACATTTTCGTTCTTAATTCAGGAGAAAGATGTATACTAAAATAATTAAGGCAATTATATAACAAAATAACTATTAAAAATATACAAAACACATTCATGGTCATTGTTTTCATCCTTGTTTTGGGAGTAGTTATGTTATCAACTCATAAACATATATATTTTGAAACAATTTTTTTTTTACTTATTACACCCATAAAACAAAGAATTTTGGGTTTAAATTTCTTTGAAAGATGAGGAAATTTGCTTCTACTTATGTGTCAGTACTTAAATACTGCTTAAAGCTATAACCTGCATGACCACCACACTATGCGTAAGTTTTAATCATTTCCATTTGGTTTGTTGATAGTCGACATTGATAATGTATCGCGCACACAGTAATAATTGACGTGGGCTGAATTCAATATGGAAAAGCACTTTAATGTTTAGTACATAATCTAGCCTTACACATTAGCACAAGGGAGCTGTAGATCACTATACAAATAGCTGTGTTTGATTTTGAAGTTGTGCATTTTAGAGGACAATTAGTCAGTCTTTGATGCAGAACTAATTATTGGTAAAGACTATATATGGATCTGCGCTGTTGGACAAAATATCTTAAATCACTACTTCTCACACTTTGATTGTATCCCTTAGTCACAACTAAAAGTCTAATATACCCCCAAGATAAAATTTCTCCGTATGGCAAATGTCAGGTATTCAAGGAAAATTTCCTCCCACCTTTGGTTCCCTTGTTATTTTACCTATTTTCCCCTCGAGCTGCTCGGATACCAAGTCACGCGAGTACCAGTTTAGGAACCACTTATCTAAATGAACTGAGCCCATATGAAATTAAAAGTGGGTTGAAAACTTGCCTTCGGAGTCAGTAAGACCTGGTTGGTGCTCACACAGTTTAAGGTGTCTTAGGTCACATTAGAAAGGGTTGCTGGTTAACCTAGGCTCTCTATCTTGTCCTGGTTCATTGAGGTTGGTTTTTCAGGTTTGATATTGCTGTGAGTTTTCCAAACTCTCCTTATTAAGGTACAATAGAAGGGGACATGAGAAAAGACCAATGTTCTTGCAATTTTTATAGTAAAACATTTTTTTGAAGCAATTAAATGAAATATTGCTTCAGTAGAAACATAAGAGTTTAATTTTCTTCACATGGTGATGAATATTTGTCAAGGGTGTCCTAGAATCTAACCCTCCGCTACATGTGTGGGCACCTACAACGTTAATACACATGTGCGGACTGTTAATCTTGCTATTGTTTTATGGCTGTTTTTTTATTTGATTTCGCATTCATTAGTACTTTTGAATCATTCAAGAACATTTATTTTAGCTTAAAAAGATCTTTTCATGTTGATTTTCTAGCTTTAAAAAAAATATATTACCTTGTTTTAATAACTTACAACCATGGTACAACTTTCTCAATAAACTTGATTATAAGTTTTCTTGTGAACTAATTTGAGATTACAAAACATTTTCATACCTAGAGCACAATACAAAAAGAAAAATTAAATTAATGACAAAAAAGAGTTGTAATCAAACAAAAAATAAAATTGCAACGATATAAACTATTTTCTTTGCGAAGTTAGATACATTATTTGCATTTTTCTGTCCCATTCAGAGTACACATAAGACACAATGTGTCCCGAACAGAAGCACTTGTTGTAACCTGTGCACATGAATCGAGCCAGCCTCTCTCTCTCTCTCTCTCCATGCCCTCCCTCCCCCCCTCGCATCACAAAAACTTCCTCAGGTTCTCACTTCTTCTGGTCGAACTTTTGGAATCTCTAAAAGACGCAGATTCACTGCAGTAGGTAAATTCTGCTGCTTGGCTCTCAAACGCAAATCATCATTCAGAAATGTTTTTTTTCCCAAGTATTTTCAAAAAGTATTTCCTTGCCAAGTTGGATGTAGTACTATCCTTGTAAATGATGTAGGAATTTATTCTAGCAATATTCATAAATGAAAATAATACTACTAAAGTCAGTCTTCGGGTTATTCTGGCTACAGAATAAGCACACTTAATTTCAAGACCTGATTTTGTTTCATTATGGAATGTGATAATTTTGGGTTTATGGGCTTCAGCAACTCTAGATATTCAATTTCGTTTTCCTCAATATGGAATGTTGATAATGCTAGCACAACTTAACGGGGGCTTGGATTTTTTTTAAATGCTTCAAGTTTCCATGGATGGACCAAATTTAAACCTCTAATTTTTAAGTGATCTCAAAAGTTACTTGAAGGAAGATTCTCCACAAAATCCTGAGTTTACTGGAATTTGGACCTTTTCTTTACACATTGTCTATGTTGCTTACTAAACAGCACATGCTAACTCTTTTTGGATTATTAACCAGTTTTTGTGTGCACCATATTATTTATTTAAAGATTATCCAACAAGATGTGCAGACTATCGAAGAATAACAGGATCATCTCGTTTCTCAATGAAGTTTTGTTCTATTAGGTGGGTAGAAGGTTGTTAGAGAGAGCATTGTCAATGATGCCCTATTTAAAACCGTATTTTTATTCTAACAAGGATCTTCTAAAATCTGAAAATTTTCAAACATTAGGCAATTTTGTGAAGGACGAACTTCTGACATAAAAGTTGGGATTCATGCTGTCAGTTTTACTTGAGCTGGAGCAATTTCTCACCAAATATTTAGAGCATTCGACCTCTTTGCCATTTATGTTCGCAGATCTAAATAAACTACTTTAGCACTTGATTAACAGAATTGTAAAATGTGATGTAATGAATTCAGCAAATACTTCCAAAAAATTGTTAGCCATTGATTTAAAGAAACAGTCCAACATGAAGTCATTCTATACTGTAAGATATTGGGTTTTCAGCATCAGCAGATTTGAAAGGAATTAAAGACACCAAGATACTTCAGTTCAGAGGAGATTGTCTAAAATTCCTAGTTGATCTCTGCAACAAACTTTTACATAGGTGTCCTCTCTCCTACAAAATTGTCAAGGGTGCTAGTTGTCTCTTTCCCGCTGTCATGCTCATTCCATCTGTTAGGACCTGTAGGATAACTTATGTATTTGAATTCCTACTAGACAAGAAACAACTATCTAGCTTGCAAGCTGATGTTGTAAAAAGAGACTACTTGGAATTTGTATCAAACAAAGAAGTTATTGACTACCTTAAACAATTCACTTCAAGTGGTGACCAGTTTGATAAGTTCTTCGTGAATATTTTTTCTAGAGTAAATGCATCTCAGGAACTACAATATTTCACTTAAAAATCCGTGTTTTCTTCCATATCAATGCAGCCGTATAGCCAAGTTTTTCTGTGAATAAAGAATGTCTTGTTGAAAACCTACATGAGGACAGCCTTATTGCTCAACATGTAACTTATGATGCAGTCACTGCAGCTGCGGGTCTTCTAAATATGAAAATTTCAAAAAAAGATCATTCATGCTGGGAGGAATGCGTCAGGAAAGAACCGCTTGAAAAGAAGAAAATGAGATTGAAGTAGACTTGTCAAAAAAGAAAAACAGCATTCGAAGAAATAAGAAAATTAGAAGTGAAAAGGACAGTTTTGCAGAAAGTAAAGGAAGAAGCAGAAATGTTAGAACATTAAATTCTGATATTGAAAACGTTTTGTGGTTGAATGAATTTTAACTTTTGTCTACATTCTAAATAAAAAAAAATTTGTTTTATCAAAATAATTTTCATCAACATAACATTAATTGGTTATATTTCATTGAAGATTCTGTATCTTTATTAATATATATTTATTAAACAAATTCTTTATCAAAAATATAACTTGTGGAAAGTATCGACTGTCAAGGGGGGGCTGGGGATAGTAGTTAGTTTTTGTGGTAGAGTAAACTCCCTGGCTGTAATCATGTTTTGTTAACTAATTAAAGTTTGATTGGGGTCTGTCACACCCTTCATCACCAATTACACTTGTATTTCAATTTTGACATACCGTAGTATAGTAAAATGGCGTGTTCCTCACATGGTATGCGACCAAATTATCCCAATTTGGTTGATATTGTTACTCAAATGTTGGCAATCATAGATGACACTAAGTAAGAGGGGTAGTGACACCAATGATGTTAATATAAAAAATTAAACATACTTGGTTGATCCTGTTTTAGTATGTAAGTATTTATGAAGGATTTTTTTTATCGTTTAAGCAAATTTATGATTTATCTAGCATCATTTTAGTGAATATCATATTTAAAAATTAAATATGGTCTTTTGTATTGATGGGAAGTAAGAATTTTTTAGGTGATTTATTACATTTTTTAATAATATTTCAAATGCGCACAGAATTTTTTGTAATAATTTTTTCCTTTATAAATTTTTCTTTCTTTCCTTCTTATTTTGTGTTTAGCAAGATAACATAAGTGTAATCTTCAATAAAATATTTGAAATATATTTTTATAAAACCAATATGTTCCGAGACATTGGAAAATATAATGATACAATGTTGTGAGCTTTAGTTGTAAAGAGATCTTAAAGTTTTAACGCAATAATTCTGTAATGGCATAAAATAATTAAATATTTTTTATTTCTCAAAATTTATAAATGATGAATTGAATGATCTGACCTGAAGATGTGAAACGTCTAATAAAATGTTAAAATTTTAGCCGGGATTCGAAATTTTTCTATAAAGTGTTGATCCTTATGGACACACATTTTTATTGGTCCAAACATACAAACAAGGACACTCTTGAAAAATAAAACTATAAAATTTAAAACCTGGAATCAAAATTTGTCTTACCTAAGTATAGTGCAATTTATGCTTAGATTTGCTAGTGGGTATTATTTTGTTTCACGGTGTATTATGAGTTTTGAGCAAATATCTCTATTTTTAAACAATAGAGTGAGAAAGTTCGTGCGGAGTTCCGTACCATTTATTTTACATCTATACCCTGAACATCTCATGGATTTTTTTCCCCCCCTCCGGTATATAGAAAGAAAAATATGAGTGTCTCTGAGACCCCACGTCACCAATTACTATACAGTTTTTCACTTCACCAGTTAACATATATTGTTGTATTAAAAGTTTTTATTTTGAAGTCTTAGTTGATACATTTTTAACTACTCCATCTCCACCCAAAATTGTTCAGACTCCACAGCCCTGCAAAACAGTTTGATTTACTTGGTTAAACTTTATATTTAGATGCTAGACTATTAATATTAATATTTCATAACAAAAGGGTAAAATCTCTTTAATTCTAGCTGTATAATGAAGGGTAGTTTATTGAGGCCTGAGTTTTAGAATAAGAAATGGCTTCTAACATTTGTTAAAATAGATATCTGGTGAGTGTTTTGCATGGTAAATAACAGTGTACTTGGTTGTCAAAAAAATTATTTAAATGTAGTTCACTGATAACAGATTTTTGAAATGAGGGGTTTTCCATAAACCACAAAAACCTTTTTTCTTATTTTCTTTTACCCCCTACACAAACTGTGTTATTAAATTCCAAGAGTGAATCTATTATTTTTAAGGGGAGCTTCAACTTTTCTAACAACTCTACTTGGTTTGTGGACGACTCCTAATATACTATAGAAGAAATTATGTACGATTGTGTTGTACCATTTAAATTGTTTTTTTGATGTTACAGTATATAACACTGTACAATAATGTAAAGTAATTGACAATGAAGGGAGCCAACTCGAAAGGTTAGTTAAGGTTAGGCCTGGATAGGAACAAACACACTTCTCTTAATTTTTCTTTTACACTTCTTTTTTCTTCAAACTTCCACATTTAGACATTGTTTATAATTTTCGGAAATATTTCTTTTTCAGATTCTTCAAGAAGCATTGAGTTCCATAAGATATTTTTTGTGTGTTTATAATGTTTCTCTTCATACGAATAAGTAATATTTCCGAAAATCCCAAACAATGTGCAACTGTGTAAGTTCGAAGAAGTGGGAGGTGTGAAAGTTTGAGAAGAAATTAAGAAAGATGAGTGTTTGTATCTAGGCCGAACTTAACTATCCTTTCAGTTTGACTTCCTTCACTATCACTTACCTTATATTAATGTACAGCATTTCTACACTGTCTTATTATACATTATAAGGCATTCGGCAGTAATTTATTTTTTTGTTTTGTTAGTAATTTTCTCTCCTAAATGGTTGATTTACTACCTTCTGTGTGTGTGTGTGTTTATTTAAATGATTTGTTACCTATAAATTGACATTTTTAAAATGAAGACCAAGTTGATACTACTTAGCAGCCGTTGTTGAGCGCTGACATTTGTTTTCAGGCTGCAGGCTCCATCATTGGCAAAGGTGGTCACAACATCACCAAACTGAGGACTGAGGTGAGTTTTGCCCTCATTGCTTGGATCCTTAACATTCATTTGTAATGTCACTTTTATTTTACAGTCAATTAATTAAAATCCAAGACGAATTATACTTCTTTAAAACGTTCCACTTTTATGTGTTTTATTTTTTATTATATGGTCAAGTGAACTAGTCACCATTTAGATTTGATCATCTTGTGCCTCGTTTAAAAAAAAATTGTTAACATTGATCCACAGTCTGTATGGTATCACATAAAATTTATTTTCACAGACGTATCCACTCTTTGTAACTCGTAAACATTTAGATTTTTCTTGTGTAGCCTCACCGTACATTATTTCAATTGCATCTAAACGCAAACTCATTAAATTGCAACAACGCTTCTAACTATAAAACAAAACAAACTATTTTAAAAGAAAAAATGTTAAAAATGATTTCACTTAAATTGTTGAACACGTCAATTTCAGTAAATTTTGTTTAACATGTTTTGCCCCTAATTTTACTCCTTCCATCCACCTCTGAATGGTTCATCGTTGGCCCCTGATTGGTCCCCAATCTGACCAATGGTACGATGGCCCCGCCCTTGCCCACTCTGCTGCTCAACGCTGCCCCGTTGGATTGAATGCCCGCCCGCCCTGCCTGGAATAATGCCCCCGTCGAATGGAAATTGTGCTCCTCCAAAATGCAGTACAAAGCCTCAGTTACTGTCCCCGATTGCCCCGGGCCCGAACGGTAAATCCATCACATATTTATTCTAGGTTCACACTTCATGTTTCCTTTGTCCATGTGCTTTGCTTTCGGTCATCCATACTAGACACATTACAGTTTACAATTACCCATTGGGAACTTTTAGAAAAATGGTTTCATTACTGACACATTTAAATTAACATCAGGCCTATCCTCTATTAGTCATGTTGTAAATGTGTTGATCTTTATAAAACACTATACTTCAATCAGTCAAGAAATGACACCTGGACACGGGAATTGAACCCAGGAACCTTGGCTTAGCTCTACCACCGAGCGATTAAGGATTCACTCCGTGCTCAGGGTCATTCTTCACTTATTGTTTAACAAATAGTCAAAACACTGTTTCTATTATCTTTGACCTGTTTATCAAATTAGTAAAATTAAATTAAGTGTTAAAATGGAGCCAATTTTGCAAGTTTAAGCACACAATATTAATGCATTATATGTCTTTATTCCTTTTCTGCCAGCTGATTAAATTAAGTATATAATTATGTTATAGTGGTCAATACCAACAAAACACTTGATAAGCTAGTATTAAACATACTACCAACCCTTACTAATTAGTATAGAGGCCCCACTGATCCACAGCCCAGCACCTCAAACTAAAAGAAACGATGATCAAAAAGTCTCTGTTTCACTGTACAAGGAGAATACTACTTACCATTTTCTATTTAGAAATATCACCTCACCTGGTCATTGATTTGTTTATCTTTGTCTCATCAAAGTGCAAGTAAATATAGTTTGTTTTGATTATATTTTTTTAATGTATATTTACGAGAAATTTACCAGAGTTGTCACATGGTTTTCCTTCCAATCAGGATTTGGGATACTTCCTTCATATTTTTTTTGTCTAATTTATGCTTTAATTCGTATAATTTTCAAATATGTAACTGAGGAAGGTTGACTTGCCAGAGTCAAATCATGATTTTCAAAAATAAGTAAATCTATCTATTTTTCATAATTATCCTGAAGGAATGTGTGTATTTTTTCTTTATAGATATTTCAGTGTAAATTGTGTCTTATTTTGCTTGAATGAGCACCATCTCTTGGTTTTAACGACGGAGATATTCTACCTAGTTATGAATTTTATACCCACATTTTAGAATGGTTTCTACTTTCAAGTTATAACTTAGCATTAAACTTTGAATTTCATTTAATGAAGTGATTTAAACATTATGATAAGTCATATGCCCAATGATATTCTAAAACGTGTGGTATGAATGTTAAGTGGGTCATTTGCTGAGCAAAATTGTCACATAGTGTCTTCATATGATGTACCTTCAAGTTTCCTTTAGTAAAATATTCAGGGGGCTTATAAGATTTGATTTTCATTGAGATTTTTAATTAGTCATTTGTGATTTGTTGCTCCCTGAATTTGTATAAAAATGACCCAGGTTTGTATTTTTTGTAATTAATATATCTTATAGGTAATCAAATAAATGTAAATATCTTTCGACTGATTAAACTATACAAATCAAACTATAGCCCTAATTATGATAAACAAACATAGAATTTTTAGTATTTTTTAAGTTTAAATATGTTGTCCGCCTGAATTTTGATTCTGTATGTATATTTTAAAAGTATTTAAATGTTTTTCAGGGTTGGTAACCTTGACAAAGTCTAGACAAATAGTTGGGTCTCCCTCCCATTCATGCAATTTTGTGGAATGCACTGCCATATTGGTCTTTAACAATTATTTTCAAGAATGTCATAAAAAAAACTTGATACAGACTAGAGTATTATCTAATTAGAAAATGCATATTTTTTAATGTAGAAAAAAAAAACTTTGAAGCCTGGGAATTCTAAAACTTATCAAGTCTATCAACCATGTTTTTACCTTGACATTCCATTGCTAGTATGATATATTAGTAACCCAAGTAAGTTGCATTGAAGCTATTCATTAACTGATACTATGAAACTATCAGGGTTACCATCTTAGCGCATTTAAGTTTCCTTTCTTCCTCATACTAAACACTGTGCAACCTGTTACTTACCAGTAAATTTGTCTTCCAGTATTCTCACGGTGTGTTCGGACATGGAAACAGTTCTACAAGTAGTGAAGGATGTAATTCCTAATATTGAAGATGTAAGTACAATAATTAGAAATTCTGATGAGGTTTAATCCCTTTGTTTAGGCACACATTATTATAAGACCCTGGTTAAACCCACATGTAATGTTTTGAAGTGCACGTTATTTACTTATTTCTATCGAGATTTTAATCCTGGCCAGGCAAGCTGAGGGTGGGTTTTCCTAAATGACTACACACTTCTCCCCCCTTGCAAATGCTGGTACTTTTATTCTTAGTTATCTCCCTCCACGCAAATGTGGGTTGGTTTCCTCTATTTTCAACCGTCACAATTTCTAACCTATTAGCTGTATTAGTATTTAAGTGTAGAACCCGAACGGGTAGTAAGACGTGGTACTAAATAGCACTAGCACTGTAAAACCCAAATGGATGGAAAGACACTGTGCACAAGTAATGCTTTAATTCACATTCTTTCCTTAATGCTTTGTAATGCACATTGTGAGTTAGGTATAATTTAGGTTAGAAAATAAAAACTGATTTTGGTGGTTGTCTGGATTGATAACATTCTCTGTCATTAGGGTTATTTATTAGGTAACACCCTCTACATTGGTCGAATGATTTGATGCAGTCATTCTTGCACTAAACTGGACTGCTGGTGAAAGAGCAATCGAGGCTCAAATCTCAGTCGGGTATACTGGGGGTGGGTTCCCCTAAATGTCTTTCCGTGCAAATATGGTTACAAGTCATTCCTCGTTCACAGAATATTAACATAATTATTACTGATGTGTACAACCCAAATGGGTAGGGGTTTGTAGTGCTAAAACAAATAGGTATTGATAATATTTATCAAAAGTGACCACATGACCTAATGTATAAATATATGAAAGTAGATCTATTAGTTTTTCTCTCGAGTTAGATAAGGCCCTCTCTATGAAAATTGGACTGTAGTTAGTTGGTAGTCAGGTTTTTAAAATTGTTTTATCGATTTTCACATATCTCCCATAAACAGGAGTAGTAGATATGATCCTTGGTTTGTTTTCAGGCAACAGCCCGCCAAGGCTCTCGCAGCGATGATGTTGACCTGAGACTTTTGGTGCACCAGAGCCAGGCTGGGTGTATCATCGGAAAGTCCGGCTTTAAGATCAAGGAGCTGCGTGAGGTAAGAGGACATTAATAGTGTTATTAAACAGGCGCCGATACTATCCATCACTAGTGATGGTACTCACTTTGGCCGCCAAATGGTTTAATGCAGGCGTGGGTAACTTCCAACCTTTTAAGGTTTTTGATACAGCCTTTTTGCATATTTTTTTAAATTGTGTATATTCATTGTTATTGACCTCGCTGGTCTTTGGCTAAAGTGCTTGCCTCAAGACCTGATATTTGTAGATTCAATCCCAGCCTTAGCACAACTTCCTTTGGATGGGAAGTCAGTCCCATGTCACTTTTGGCGTGTAAAATAACCCTGGTCTAAGGCGTCAATCACTTGCAAAATATTGGCCTGCCAGGGATGAGATTAGGGTTTGGTAGTGTGTACTGAGGGTGTTTTAAGATGTGGTGCTTGACATAAATAAATAGTTATCTAGTCGCAGAAAACTGTAATTTGTTAGTTAAAATGGTATGTCATCTTATCCAGGGAAGTGAATAGTCTCGTCTGTGTTTAATTCAAACATTGTTTTTGATTGAGTTTGTCTTGCGTCATCATATTGAACATTTATTGTTTGTCTTTCAAATAAAGGTGAAACACAAATCTTTGATACTAAAAGACGTTTGGAAAAAGTTATTTTACTTAGCCTAAATTTATTTGATAGCTGTCTATGTCCATATGAGCTTATTTCCCTCCAATGTATATGGGCTTTTCATATATACATCAATAAAACAAATTTCTGAAAGCAATTTTATTTTTGTTTGGGACATAAACTATTCATCGGGGATATTCTCTAATGTTTTAAGAAATTTACATAGTTCATTATGAAAATGTACATTTAAAAAAACTTATTTCTATAATGTTGTGGATATAAGTATTTGAGTAACGATTGAATTTGAGGTATAAATTATAAGATGCACGGACCAAAATTAAATCATCAATAGAGTGGAGAAAGATAAGAAATTGCAGAAACCTTGGTAAGTTAAGTCAATCCCTGATATAAATTGTTTAAAAAATGGTAATTCCTTCTGAACTCCCCGAGAATTTTGTATTTTTAAAAGAGTGGCATCCCTGAGCTACCCTCATTATTTCATCATCATTCTCTCTACTGAATTAGTAGTGGAACGTTGTATAACATTGCTCCAGCTAAAGAAGGCACAGTGTATGTGGTTGTTGACTGTAAGTAGAGCTGGTGAGTGCGTGCGCAGCTGCAGCCATGGATCAATACCTAGGGGAGACAGGCACTGGGTGGTGTGCTCCCCCCACCCACCTACCTGTTCCCCTCGTCAACAGACACATTACTCTTTGTTTCCTAATGGGCCACTGCACTCGACCTACAGTCTTAACTTAACCTCGACATTTAGATTTAAAACACCATCATGCACCAGAAGTGTTGTTGATACTTTATCATCTGACACCTTATCTCAGTCGGTAGCATGTTTGCCATAGGGTCTTGAATTATATTCCCAACATCGTAAAAAAAAAGTATTGTTGATGAAATTGGGGTTTCCCCTTTCATACTGATGAATTGACATCGGGGTGGGGGCTGGCTATGTGTTGTTTGTTCTAGATCTAAGTTAGTTTATAAGTTGTGGTCTGATACAATCATTTTGTTTATAAAGTGCACATTAATAACCTTGAATAAATAAAATTAATATGATAGTTGGAGACCACATGACTGGTTGTATGAGTAATACAAGTAAATCTGACAATTTATTTTAGCTGTCACAATAAGGTTCTTCCTATGAAATTTATCTGTGACTAAAGCTGGGCTGCCATTGAAATAACCTTGTCTCCCCCTAAATGTAGGTTGATAAGAGATTTAGATGTATTCTATACTGTGAATCATCTCTGAGGTAACAATATGGTCACTATTAAGAATCAGCATTGTTACTCTGGTTTATTGTTCCTTAACTCTCTTCAGTGGTTGAATGGTTTAAGGTTTCACTCTCACATTGGACTATCCTTCTGAAGGTGGGAGGATTGGGGTTCGAATGTCTACTGAGTGCCCCC
>CABEEJ010001291.1:88448-119864 GCA_901482245.1 Timema douglasi | reverse complement strand
CCCCCCCCGCCTAAATTACTTCCCACTCTCCACGCAAATTTTGATAGATTACCTCTAAAATGCATTTTTCCTCATCACTACCTCCATTAGAGTAATTTATCATCTTTACATATAACCTAAACAGGTATTAAGATACGGTGATAAAAATCTTGCTACATCAACTTGAGACTTAACTGAGAGCATCAAGAGAGAGAGTGAGAGCAAAGATAACGATTGTGTCCATAAAAACCTGCTGCTTCCTCAGAGGTGATATTCAGTATAGTCACTCGGCTTAGAAAAAAGTTGTAACTCTTTTCCCCTCACTTCAGCTGCCATTCACAGAGTATGTTAATCTCTTATTAAAGAAAGATCCCATTCATAAAAGATAAAACCATAGCCCAAACAAATAGTAGTGGCCAGGTTTCGTATATGTGATCCTACAATATAACACCTAATATTACACAGCTATCCATTGTGCCTAAAATGTAGCACCCCGATAAGATGTCCAGTAAAGTACACCTAGAAATGGTGCCCAAGATGACACCCCCAAACATGGTGCTTAATACCACAAATTCCGAGTTAAGCCCCAATGAGTTCAAACCACCCTTAACTTATAATCGGATCCAATTAATAGAATTGAAGAGCTCTGATCTTTTGAATTAAAATATAGGTATGCGCGAGAACTTTTTTTTAGACGAGACTATGAAATTATATTGAGACACAAGATTCTATATGAGAAATATCTCTTTGAAAGTACAAAAATGTAAATTATGTTAATTAAAGTAAACCTTTACACATACATATCTAATCACGATGTTCCCTTGAGGGGTAGGCAAGAAACTGAGCATATAGCTCAAAAAACACCACGACTAACCCATCTTCATTAACTTTCTTCACACTTCCATATCCTTACGTACTCCCTTCGCTTTAACAACATCCATACACAGTCATATATGTTTTTTTTATTCTTAAAAAACTATAAAAAATTCTTTTTCACACATTCAGCCACCTCTTACATGGCCTACCCCTTTCTTTTTGATCCACTCACTCTAAACTTCATATATTTGTTTTGTTACATGATCCACACTCATCCTCTCAACACGCCCAAACCCATTTCTCTGTTTCAGAAAACTGGAGCTCGCATTAAGATCTTCAGCAACTGCTGCCCCCAAAGTACAGACAGAGTGTGCCAGATTTCAGGCCGCCCATCAACTTGCGTCGACTCCATCAAGGAGATCGTGGAACTCATCAAAACGGTAAGCTATACTTAGACAGGCAAAAGGTGAGGTTTAATTCTAGGGGAATAGTGGTGTTATTATATACCAAAAACCATGTTGTTATTAACGTAAATACAAGTCAAACTAGTAAGATATAACTAAATTTTCGTCCATGTTGTTTATTTAGCTACTTATTTACATATTCGAAGAAAAATCATATATATATAAATAAAGCACAAAACATTTCAAGCTTTGTAATGTCCAACTTTATATCTTAGTATCATTATCTTCCCGTTTTACAAATAGCAATATCAGAATTATGGATTGTCAATTCAGGTTTAGACCAAACAATATCAAAATATGTAGTAATAGAAAACTAAACAATAAGGGTGTGCGAAGCTTCAAAAAATTTGAAGCCATATTGAATCTTGAGAACCCATGTTTGGCTTCGGCAGCTTTTCGAAGTCTAGTTTAGTGATTTTACATCAAATAAAAGTGAACTGACACTACCTCAAGAAGTAAAATATATTTTTATCATAATGAGCTTTAGAGCAAATTTGCTTTATTTTCTTAAATATTAACAAACTACAATATGAAAAGTAACTCGTCTCTAAAGTAGTCGGTCACTTGTGGCTGTGTTTATTCTTTTCTCTTGTATTCCAGTCTCCTGTCAAGGGCACCAACAACCCTTATGACCCTCATAATTATGATGACTTCTTCGCCCAAGAGTACGGCGGTTTTGGAGACCAGGACAAGGGTGGCCGTGGGGGCCCCGGTGGAATGCGCGGAGGGATGGGTGGACCACCGCCCCCGATGGGTGGTAGAGGAGGACGCTTTGGTGGAGGAGGCGGGATGGGCCCAGGACCAGGCCCTAGGGCTCCTCCCAGAGGCATGGGGTGAGCTCACGATTATTATTAATCTACTATAAATTAGTAATTTATAATATTTACCCATATAGGATGTGTCAAAGCTAAGCAAACTCTCTTAAAAGTGTCATTCTTTCTATGAAAACATGCTAATGTACATGCACACCCGAAATTCGTACAGCTGTCAATCTCTGTATGTCTAATATATCATAAAGATAATTGTAGGGACCGTCTTGAAATGCGGGGTTCTCCACCTTAAAGCAATTTTTTCTGTCTTTACCCCATTCGATGGTGTCACCTATTTAATTAACCTGGCATTGAGAAATGATAGATAGCTGCTGTGCGAATTGACTTGCATTCTGTAAATGGAGAAAAAAAAAATTGTAAAATAAAGTGATAAGGAAATAACATGTTTTTATAAGTATAAAATTATTATAACTTGTCAACTGACAATTTACTACTCTATAGAAACAAAAAAATGCAAACACTGAACATTTTATTATACAGTATCGACCCAAACATTGGCTGTACTTTTTTAAATAAACAACCTTTATCAAAACTTAGTGCAGCCTAAAATTGTACCCTTAGATTATAAGTAACAAATGTATCTTTTGAAGACTGTATTTAGGGTGAAGCCACAGTAATGGGAGCAAAACTATCTTACTTAAAACATTTAAAAAAAACAGGCTCAGCATTAAGCAGATAAGTGACACTTTTCCCCAGCTTAGTGGCAACATTTTTGCATTGCATTAAAAATAACTAAAACATACAATCTTGTGTTATGGAAGGACAAAATAAAGACATTATATAAAATCTTGTTAAATACAATAACTCTCCTTCTCTTTAGATTGGAGAAGTTTGGTATTTGTTGTGGATAGTTTTTGGTGTATTTAGTTTGTAAAAAATGTTGAAATTAATTATTTTGGTGGTTGTTTTTAAAGTTGAAATTGTCAGAATGTAAAAATACATTATTACTGAGTTTTTTAAACATGCTCTTTTTGAGCATACAAATCATATCAGCACATGACTTAAAATCTAATGAACGAACCCAACGCTCAGCCATAAACTCATACTTGTGTAAGGGAAACCCACTGCACCAACAATAAATGTTTCAGCATCACCAAGAATCAAACTCGGGACTGTAGTTGAACACTACCAATTGAGCCACAGTTCCCAAATTAGTGCTTAATTTAAAATAGGCTTATACACATTACCTGTGGATTTGTTTCAAGTTTGGTGCTTTTAACCATAGTGTAGATTTTTAATTTAGCATAACTTGGTTCTTTGGAAATAAATCATATTTGATTGCACCCTAGGTATTTTTTCAAAAGTTATTGAACCCGTAAACTGCACACAGCAATATCAGAGTATGTAGCTTGTAAAAGAATGGAAAAAAAAATTTAACTGATGAAATTTTTTATTCAGTATTAAGATTACAAATAGGCCCACACATAATATTATGGAAGGATAATTTTGTTGTAATTGTGTTTAAACTAGTGTAAAGGCAATATTTGCAAATATTTTTGTGGTAATAATTTTATAATTATATTAGTTTCTCACATTATAAATCTTTTGAATAAAAACTCATAAAAATATATCGCCACAAATTAAAGCATAAAAAATCTGTCTAGCATTTGTTGCAAAGTTTGATCCACAGGATAACTTAAAAGTCCGTTCACGATACGTTTTTACCAGGATGACAGTTCGAAAATCATATTTTTAGGTTTTGGGTTGCCAACACTTGTAAAAGATCACAGTTTTGTTATAAATGTGAAGATCTTAAATTACCTGTTATATATTACATTTAAAATATCGTAAACTTAAGTTTTCTCATACTATTTCATTTTTTTTAAATAATTTCTTTTTATCCAACTCGAAACAATATTTTAAACATATTTAAAAGTACTTATATTCTTTGTTTTGGAACGTTATTGATTTTGTGTAATATAGTACATACATCAATACCTTTTAATACAGGCATCGTATTTACTTGAAAAAAGAGGATCAACAGCATGTCTGCATCATTGTAAAAAACTTGTTTACCGTCATGTTCAATCATATGGTTTGAATTCGTCGGTCGTCATTTTGAAGCTATGTTCGTTAGAAGTTTTTGTGAAAGTGGTGTGAATATTATTTTAAGTGGAATAAAACTATAAATAAACTTTGTGTCCAACCTCAAATAAATATATAAATAATATTGGCCTAAATTACTGTGGTTAACTATCACATTAATATATTACCATCTGTTTTCATTACAGTCATCCAAAGTGATAGATGTAGTCTGTTGGCGTAGTGATATATTAGGGACTACTTTAGTGACATTTTGAGCTGTCATCCAAGTAAACTTAGTTCGTGAATGAATTATAGTTTTGTTACAAGAAATACTAAATTATCTCAATATGCAGTAGGTTTAATGTCATGTTAAATAAATCATTGGTTGGATTTCTTAAAATACATAGCTCAATAATATGCTAAGTTTATTTTTCCAAAATGTTCTTGGGTAGTGAAGCTGTACCTTAAAACGTCCCTAACCCATGATATGATGGGTATTGGAATAGCTTCCATACCTGCTAATACTGATAATTATAAGATATTCCTGTTGTTTGCTACAAACTTAACAAGAATGTATGTGTCTACTGTAAGAGCATGGATTGACTTGTTACATCGTCAGAAATGTATTAGTATGCAATTTATTCTAAATTTTCCTAATAAGCTCTTTTATTAGTGTAAACACTCATACGGCCTAAAGTCTTCTCTAGGTCCAACAAATGTGTCCTTCTGTAACAGTAATTTGTTGGCTTTATAATAATACAGGAATATGGTATTGTGAATAGGAATGCAAAGAAAAAAGGTGCCTAAACAAAAAAATTTAATTTGTATTATTTTAGGGACAGTGCTAACTAAATTACAAAAAATGTCTTTTAGGAAGTTGCGTGTCGCGTTTTCACTCCTCCCTGATGAGTTCCGATAGAATGAAACCTAGGTCGGAGGATTGGGCGGTGACGATCAATTTTCTTTAAGAGACATCCATTACTCCTTTGTCCATTGGCAGCAGTGTAAAGTGTGAACTGTGTTCTTCTTTTCATTGTAAAGGCCATATTGTGTTTGTCCCCCTTTTATATTAATATTGGCCTAAATTACTGTGGTTAACTATCACATTAATATATTACCATCTGTTTTCATTACAGTCATCCAAAGTGATAGATGTAGTCTGTTGGCGTAGTGATATATTAGGGACTACTTTAGTGACATTTTGAGCTGTCATCCAAGTAAACTTAGTTCGTGAATGAATTATAGTTTTGTTACAAGAAATACTAAATTATCTCAATATGCAGTAGGTTTAATGTCATGTTAAATAAATCATTGGTTGGATTTCTTAAAATACATAGCTCAATAATATGCTAAGTTTATTTTTCCAAAATGTTCTTGGGTAGTGAAGCTGTACCTTAAAACGTCCCTAACCCATGATATGATGGGTATTGGAATAGCTTCCATACCTGCTAATACTGATAATTATAAGATATTCCTGTTGTTTGCTACAAACTTAACAAGAATGTATGTGTCTACTGTAAGAGCATGGATTGACTTGTTACATCGTCAGAAATGTATTAGTATGCAATTTATTCTAAATTTTCCTAATAAGCTCTTTTATTAGTGTAAACACTCATACGGCCTAAAGTCTTCTCTAGGTCCAACAAATGTGTCCTTCTGTAACAGTAATTTGTTGGCTTTATAATAATACAGGAATATGGTATTGTGAATAGGAATGCAAAGAAAAAAGGTGCCTAAACAAAAAAATTTAATTTGTATTATTTTAGGGACAGTGCTAACTAAATTACAAAAAATGTCTTTTAGGAAGTTGCGTGTCGCGTTTTCACTCCTCCCTGATGAGTTCCGATAGAATGAAACCTAGGTCGGAGGATTGGGCGGTGACGATCAATTTTCTTTAAGAGACATCCATTACTCCTTTGTCCATTGGCAGCAGTGTAAAGTGTGAACTGTGTTCTTCTTTTCATTGTAAAGGCCATATTGTGTTTGTCCCCCTTTTATAGGTTTCTATCCACCTGTCCTGTACCTTCTTCCAAATATAAAAAAATGTTAAAAGACATTTTAATTTCGGGGGAGACTTGTTGCATGGAAGCTAAAGGAAGTATTTTTCATATTTTTATAAGTTGGAAAACACAATTTTTGGCCTAGCAAAAAATTGATATTTATTAAACACCCATATCCTTCCGTAATATAGTTTTCTACTTTTTTTCCCCAACTTTCATCACACATAAAATTAAAATAAGCTTGATAAAATAAATATGATATTTATAGTATGAAAGAGCAATTAATCAGCTACAATTTCACAATAAAAACATGTCACATTTGAATAAAATTTTAATCTTTGTCCATAATTATCATGGCTTCACCCTGAAGCGCTATTGAAATATAACACAATTCCCACTTTATATTGCTACCACTGGACAAAGGGGTAGTGGCTGCCTCTTGAAGAACATTGTTACCGCCCAATCCCCGACCTAGTTTTTGTTCTATAGGAACTCATCAAGAGAACGCTTGACATACTAATCGCAACTTCCTATTAGGTATTAGCGGAAACAGCTAGTATCCAAACAAAATCCTCCCCGTTTCACTGCAATGTCGACCATTTGTAAATTTACTAAGCATGCATGACCTTTGTGTATTAGTGATCTTATAGTCTTCCTCTTCCCCCCACCCCCTCCCTCCCTATCATATACATTGCAGTAAAAGTACAGTATACAAATAAATGTCTATATATATAGATGAGTGAAAAAAGATATAAATTGTAAAACTGGAGAATCGAAATACTGATGCTAAATTTGGACAGATGGGTCAAATACATTTATAAGGTAAAACCTCGTAATTCAGAAATTTCGCAAATAATCCCAACACAATGTTCATAAAATTGAAAGAAGAAAGAAATCTGAATCAAATGAACTTTTTATTTTTGACTACAAACTCAAAGAACAAAGTTAATTGTGATAAAAAAAGTGTCTTTAATATTCACAAGTGCTAATCAACAGCTTTGGAGAGAGGCAAATGTCCTTGGATATTATATAAGTGATATGCACTTGCAAGCCACATGACACAAATGAATCTTGGTGTTGAAAAATAATTTCAAATTAACAAAATAAAACAGAAAATTAATATATATGTATAGGAAATTAACACTAACTGCTTTACATGCTCGATAGTCTTGTTACTAAGATTGTCTTAAAATTATGTTGGGGCTGAGCCAGCAATATACAGTATTAGAGCTCTAGACAAATTCTATTACAGCATTTTAAAGGAACCCTATTTTGATATGTTTTCAAATCTCCAACCTAATATTCGCTCAGATCCTTGAATCTTTCCCTTAAGCTAAAATTTAAGATTTGTAAATTGAGAAAAACTGGAATAAACTGCATCACCGATCAGTCTTAGCGCGTGTCTATTTACTGGGATAAAGGTCCCGGGTTTGATACTTGACGTGGTTGAAATATGATTGGTTACCTCTTTCACAGCGATGAATTAACAGCTGGATGTTGTGTCTGTTTTATATATAAGTTAAAACATGTCGTGTGCTGATATAATCAGTCTGTTCAGAAAGTACACACTGAAAACCTTAAATCTATTTATTTTTAAACTCTCCAGCCTTAGGGTGGATCAGTTTGCTAAAATCCATCCATCTTCTTCCCTCCCACCGTTCTTCTCCTCAGTTGCACTTAATGTCATCTGTTTCTTGGTCTAGAAGTACAAACAAATCCAATTAGCAACACATTTTGAATGTTTATGTTATTTTTGTCTTTTTCCAGAGGACCTCCTCCCCAGGGTGGAATGGGCCCACGTGGCGTAGGGGGTGGTGGCGGTTTTGGCGGAGGACGAGGAGGTTTCGGGGGCAGCCGAGGTACAGTATTCTCCTCCTGGACATAGACTGTACAACTGCACTAAACTCTAGAGAACACCTCACTTCACAAGAAATAATTGAGCACCGGCCAGGTTCATCGACCTTGACTGTTGTGTGGGAATCGTTTTAGTAGAGTGTCTTTTCTATATGAAATATAAATACAAGTCGGCTAATTATTGTCTTCTCATGCCATTCCATTTATACTTTTTAATGTCATTATCTCACGTCATTCAAAGCTATGTCTCGATATGGTGGCCAGTCTGAGTGGTAAGTAGAACAAGGGCCCAAATCTACAGGGTTTTTTATTTTTCCCCACAACGACACGTTTCTTATTGAGCTTTTATTATCTCGGTGAAGTCGAGTTTTGTCGTTTTAGCTGCCCTTTTAGCAGTACTTCTTCGTGTGTTTGTATAGCGTTGGTTTCGTTTATTTTGGTAAAGTGGTGGTTGTTTTATGTGCAAAGTTTGTGCGGTTGGCAGAATCAGGTCCCCCAACTTCTGGAATTGGCCTTTGTTCTGCTTCCCCCATCAATTTCCCCTTTTTTTATTTCTTTTGACTTTTATATTGAATTAAAAATTCATTATAAGTGATTTGGATAAGTTTTTTAACAATTATATCTATTTAGTGAAGATTTTCATGTACCTTGGACAAAAAATAAGAAATAAAAACACCTTTTTTATGGCATTTGGACTTTGCTTGTTCTTATTTCACCCTTTATAATTACAATAATAATCAGAACAAGGGCCTAAATCCAAGAAAAAAATTAACTTGATTGTCCCGGTAAATGGTAACTCGCTTTTCTCTTTTTTACAAAATTTTGTCGCACCGCTTTTTAAAGACATGTCAAGTTGTTGCATCATTCTGGTCTATTGTGTGTTATGTAAATCTTGTTTTTGTTTCGTGGATTTGGACCCTTGTTTATTTACCTCTTCACTCCTTCCATTTGAATTTGTGTGAACATTTTTTCCAGAAAAAAAAGATTCTACATAAAATATGTTTATACTTATGCTCTATGCATGGATATGTTTCAGAAATTAAATTTGAAATATCTCCTGTACAAATAATACTCTATACTTCTGTATTTTTTCGATTCTAAGACACGCAATTTTTCCCCTTTGAACATCTCTAAAAACAGGGCGTCTTAGAATCACAGTTCTTTTTTGACCAATGATTTTGATGGCTCAGAAGACTATATATATATATATATATATANGGAAGAAGGTACAGGAAAGGTGGATAGAAACATAAAAAAGGAATTAACACAATATGGCTCTTACAATGAAAAGAACAACACAGCTCACACTTTACATTGCTGCCATTGAACAAAGAAGTAATTGTTCTCTCTTAAAGAAAATCGATCGTCACTGCCCGGCGGCCAAACTAATTTTTTATTATTATTAGCAGCACCGCGTCTTACTACCCGTTTGGGTTATACGCACTTACGCCAATGTGTAATGGTAGGGTGATTGTGAGATGAAATGAAGGACCTACAGTTTAACGTGGAATCCGAACCACGGTGGAGGCCTGGCATTCCTCACATTCACAAGATGTCTTGTCAGAGGTGAAGGAAGGGTTTGGTAATCAGATAAATCAATGCCGGGACCGAGGATTGAACCCCGGCCGCCAGCATATGTCTGACACTTTACCCCTAGACCGCCAGGTCACCAAGTTACACTACAGATGTTATTAAATTTAACTCTTCAATAACAATATTTCTTATAATTAAAGAGTATTTTATTTTTATTTTTTTTCTTGGAATCAAACTTATTTCTGTTGGTGGTACTGAAAACTTAAGGGGCAGCTTACAATTAATTGTGTCTTTAGATCTAAGAAATACAGTACTCTTAACTAAATAATACAGAATCATATTTTCATTCAAACTCAACCCAAAGAGGGAGATGCCTACTCTTACACCCCACATTTTTCCATAAGGATATTGATTTGTTGAAATTAAAGATGGGTCAGATCCACTATTTCTCGAATACGAATCTTCAGTTTATTTTCGAATATTGAATCCGAATCCTAGCAATTTGTTAGAAATTTTAATGATTTACAAATAGATCTACATTACACAATATAGGCTTAAACTGTAAATTAAGATGTATTTCAATCATGCTTTCAATTTTAATCAACCCCAACCACCCTTTGCAAAATACTGGTACAAATCCAGCCCAATTAGACAATCTAGACTCATATTATAGTTTAAAAATCAATTCAATCAAAATTTTAGTGTCTTTTAGTTATTTTTAAAAGTGTTGATATAATGAGTTAAGTTTCTAGAAAAAACATGTGAAATAAACAGATTAGGCCAAGTTACCTTTTGGACAACTTAAATCAGCATTGAAAAGAACGCAGCTCACACTTTACATTGCTGCCATTGGACAAGGAGTTCATGGTGTTCTCTTAAAGACTTATCTTGTAATAATAACAAATTATTTTTTTATTTACAAAACAAAACACCTATGTTGACTTAAAATCTAATTAGGGTTGCAGAATTGCTAAGGAATTTATTTTTTGTAGCAAATATTGTATTAGCATAAGAAGGTTAACTTAGGAAAAGTTTCATAAAAACTATTATAAATTAATTTTAACTATGACTAATGATAATGGTTAGTGAAATTTCGAGTCTCATGCATACTCTACTCCCACTAAATGCAAACACTGGACTCAACCATTAACACACTAGCTTCTAAAACTCGACACTATCAATTTCACATTAATACACAGAAAATAAAATAATATAACTTTAAGAGAGAGAAAGAGATAAACACATGTTACAAAAAATCCAATAGATAAACAATTCTACTGTGAATTATCATAAAAGTCAGCCGCCTTGACAACCAAGTATAAAAAATTAGTGATAACTAAACAATAATCTTTATGCTTATTTAAAAATAGATGATCTAGAAACATCTTATCAAAGATAATAGTTAACTTGAAAGTATTCAAAAGTTAGATATTTTGTGGAGTTTCACAAATTAAAACTAAAGTTCAGTATCGCTAAAATTGTCTAGTAAACCCTTCATATTATTGAATGTTTGTTTAAAATCAATTCAAGTTTTCTCCTCACGTTTTACTTGACAAGCGGTAGATGTGGGAGAAGTTTTAAGAATTAAATATTGTATTGACCCGAAAATATGCCGCAATTTTTTCCAAGAAACAGCTCTCTTAAAACTCTAATGCGGCCTATAATCGCACTCTTAGATAATACAGATTCAATTTTGTACTTCTAGGATACTAATGTTGTTAAATCGATATATATTAAAGTTAATAGCCACTGCATTTTCAAAATGGATGAAACTTGATAGTAGGCAAAATTATTTAAAAATAGATGAACCTTGATAGTAGGCAAAATTATTTAAAAATAGATTAACCATGACAGTTGGCAAAGTTATTTAAATAATAATAATATTTAGCACTGCGTCCGACTACTTGTTCGGGTTATACGCTTTTAAGTACTAATTACGCTGTTGGATTAGAGGAAGTGAACCCGCATTTGCGTGGAGGGAGAATGGAAAACCATTGGGGGGGGGGTAACAGTTTACCCGACAGAGATTCGAACCTCAATCTCCCTGTCCTCAGCAGTCGAGCTCAACATGACTAGCACATTAAGCCAACTACGCCACCGAGGCGGGTTAAAGTTATTTAAAAATAGACGAAAATCATATTTGTGTGTACAATATTTGATTCATAATGGCTGCCTGGATAAAATTAGCTTTTCCAGTGCATTCTTTTGGCAATATATCCTTTTGGTAGAGGGAGCTTAAATATTTAGTTAGATTTGGTTTCAGTATATTGGTCAATATTTATTATATTGTGAGAACAATAATTTAGTGTTTTTAATGAATAATTAATTTTTCATTTCTCTAAAAGTGTCTCATTAGCCTTTTTTTTTCACTGATCACATTTTAAACATATCACTATTTTTTAATTTTGAGTATAAATAACTTTTTTATTTCAAAGTGACATAATTTTAAGTGTAAATAGTGTGGGTTCTCTGAAAGTGATTTTATATATTTAAATAATCTAAATTTAAATGTAGGCACCTACCTGTAAATAATTTTTCGTTTTAAATGATTTAATGCACACTGATCATGTTTAAGTGGGAATATTGGGTTTTTTTTCTCTGAAAGTGTTTGAAAATTTAGGGTGCAACCTATTTTCTGGCCAATACGGTACATAACAATTTGATAATTCAGTATTTGTTTTTAAATCTATTTTTATTTTTAGGAATGACTGAATTTTTAATATCTTAGTGAAGTAATTAATTGGAAAAGTAATTTAAAGACATTTAAAAATAAATAAAATTCAATTCTATTAGGCCTATTACTATCCCCAACCCATTGTGGAGTTAACGCTGTTAAATACTAAAGAGTGGTATTGAGTATCGTATCGGGCCACAAACAGGTAGTTATTTTTAATGATAGCCTGAAAAATAGCCAAATATTCTTTGATCTGTGTTATACCTCTAAAATGTGTGACAATGTATAAAAAATGGCTGCCCTGCACTATTGTATTAATATCAAATAAAGATGTAAAGGGTTACCTTCTGATGTAGGCCTAACCCATTCCTTATTCTGCGATTTTTAGATGCCCCCTAGATTTTGAAGCTACATATTTGGGGAAATAAACTCGTCTTGGATTCAGATAAATACAGTATATTAAATATTATTGGAGCCAAATCGAAGAGTTCATTAATAAAATTTGTTTGTTAAAAAAATATTATTTCGTTATATTTTATGGCTTTATGCGCTAACATTTAGACCTATGTGAGAATGACCATGATTCTGCGAAGCTTCGATAATATCAATATTATTTGATTAAATATCTCAAACCAAACTAGAAAAAATTGATAAGGCCATTGCATATCCCTAAATGAGTCTAAAATATGTTAATACATGTTTAATAATAATTATTTTGAGATAAATTTGTGTTAATTACTATCCAAACATCAAATATAAGAAAATTCTAAAATAAATAATTGAAAATTAAACTTTGGTCAAATCCATTCTCTGGTGAATCTGAATTTCCAACTCGCCTTTAAATCTGTATTGGATAAAATTATGAGTATAAGAAGTAATAAAAATATAATAAACTTATAATATTAGAACATATTTAAAAATGAGGTGGCCCAATGGCTAATTAATTTTATAGTAAAGGAAATTGATAAAACTAAAGAAAAAAGAAAAATAAACTGCTAAAAGTAAATTTGATGAAGAAAGCCCACCTGGGGAAAGAGGAAAAATGTGGGAAGAGTCCAATGCACAAAGGTGACATCGTCTTCCTTTCTTCTGTCTTCTATAGTAGAAGTAGTCTCACACACACATTTTAACACAAATATCATAATATTTCAGCTTTGTTGCCTTTATCAAACACAAAGAAGAAAGAGAGTACAGATAACACAAACACTGGAGTATTCAACTTTAAATTTCAAATGAGATTCAAAATAGAGTAATCCAGTGTTTTTGTTATTTGTACACTCTTCTTGTGTTTGATAAAGGCAACAATGCCGAAATATTATATTTGTGTTAAAATGTGTAACTGCTTCTACAATAAAATACAGAAGAAAGGAAGAAGATGTCACCTTTGTGCTTTGGATTCCTCCCACATTTTTCCTTTTTATTTAGAAAATACATCATAGTTAAATGTTAATATTATTTCTTATAATTCATTCAATATAACCTTCATACATTCACTTAAGTTCATAATTATTGCTCTGGGGCCTGGTTGTCAAGTTTTTCCAATTAATTATAATTGGTTCTGAATACATACAATAGTATAAGATCTCTTAAAAACAATTTAACTGCAAAAATTGAAAATCAAAGTTGTTTAAAGGATTTGTTCGTGAGTGATTGCACTCTTGTATAATAAAGGTGTGCGAAACTTCAAAACCTGCAACTATGCCTTAAAAGTTGGAATTTGAGGCATTTCTATTAAAAATGCACTGTTGGTTATGTTAAGATTTACTATCATTAATCAGGGAAACATGGAATTTCACTTATTTGAGAATTGGGAAAAGGGCTTGAATGTTGCTGTCTGTCAAGAATTTAAAAATATTGAAGAACCTTTATAGAAATGTGTGGGTAAACTAAGTTACATGAATTTTCTTAACTAGATTTCCAAAAAGTCACACCACTTGACATCATTGACAGGGTCATTAAAATTCTGTTTTAGTTAATCATTGCTTGTAAGGCCTTGTTAATAGTGCAAACAATTTTCTTGAAGGCTAGAGACTGGGTTTGAACGGTCCTTGAAAGACCTGGAATTTAATGTGTCTGTCAAAGGCCTGAAAAAGTCTTGGAATTTCCAGGGTTCAATATTTATTTTTGAAATGGTTGTGAAGAATGGATTTAAAGACCATGATTTAAGATTAACTGG
Organism: Timema douglasi; assembly: GCA_901482245.1. Classification (NCBI taxonomy): domain Eukaryota; kingdom Metazoa; phylum Arthropoda; class Insecta; order Phasmatodea; family Timematidae; genus Timema; species Timema douglasi. The sequence continues at coordinate 105,513 of CABEEJ010001291.1, read as the reverse complement.
CACATGAAATACTTAGCACATCCTTTTGGATTAAGCCCTTCCCGCTTCTTTTGTTTGATTTGCTATCACGTTATTAGCTCAGAGACAGCCGCACCTATGGGATGGGATCTCTATAGTTGCAAGGGGAAACATTGTCAACTTCTGACAAATGCATCAGTGCTACTGTCAATGAAATACACTTGTTTTATTTAATTTACTATATTTAAAAATCTCAATTCATGTGCATTTGCCATTTTTTTTATAAGTTGCTTTAAAATCGTCATTTGTAATAATTCTTTAAAGATGTTTGATTACCTATCAACACTTTGAGTACTTATAATTAGAATTTTGCACTAAAATGCCCACCCATAGCTATTAGTTGATATCCCATTCACCTTAGCGCTTAAATTCCTGTTCTAGCCATACTACAATATATGCTGAATCTAGAATGACTGCACTAACCAATAAACCAAGCAGAGGGACGTTAGTGATAACAAAGTTAGAGTATTATTTTTATAGTCCTAACTTTTCATTAAATGCAGTGAAAAGTTATTGTTTTCCATCTATTTAAAATTTGGTGCACTTTTTATATATATATATATATATATAAAAATACTGAGGAATAGCAGTTCTAGTCCTTAAGAAGTTCTTGAAAAGTCCTTAAATGTATGTTTCATGTGTCTGTAAGAACCCTGTATAGAGTTAATTAGTGGGTAAGACAAGCGTTGCAGTGATCCCATAGAGGTCTATCTAGTAGAGTCAGTCACAGTGCAGTATTGGAGTGCATTCTTATTACAAAACTTAGCTCTAAATCTCTGATATACGGTACTTGATGCTTATAGATCTTGTTTTGTTTCACACGGCAAATGTTTGAATCTACCCTGGCTTCCTTGGTTTGAATCAGTAATCACCTGATCGCCCTGGATTCATATTGGTCATTTTATAGCTCACTGCTAGATTAAAATATTAAAATTTAATGTTTTCAAGTGTCAGGTAATTTCACTTGCCCTATAAACTATTTTATTTTGATTTTGATTTTGATTTAAATGAAAAATTAGGGTTAATTTATATTTTACTTTGATTCTAAATATTATTATTTAAATGAGTATAAATAATGGCAGTTGATTTGGATTCACTAGTTCATCTCCAACTCTTTGATTGCTCGAGTGTTTATCACTGTCTGATTTGTTTGTTGGTTTCATCGTAAGTGTTAAACACGCTCAATCATGAAGATGGTGTGATCGGGAGTGATTCTCCAAAGCAACCCTCACCGCTGTCCAAGCAAGCGTCTACTCTCATTAGACAATTGTGCTTGTTTGGAAGAGATTGGCCAAGGTCGCTTTCACTGTCCTTAAAAAAAACTGCAACAAGGTTCAAGGAAATCTCTTAAGACTCCTAGTTATTTTAATTATCTATTTAAAGATTGTAAGTAAATTCTAAAAAGAAATTGACCCTTGTTTTCTTAAGTGAGAACAAGATTCTCAAATACTTCCATTGCTAGTTCATAAATCCCGCTAAAGTTAACATGAAATATATGTTATGCTCAAGGTTTAGCGAATTTCCAAAAAGGGCTTGGTTCACAAAGCTGCTTCCAGTATGGACACAGAAATTAAACTAAAACTGTTTGTTCATGTCACACACTCGCTAAGCAAGCCACCATCCTCCAAGCAAATTGCTTGCACTATAATCAAGGCCTTGGGCAGGAATACTTTAACTACAACATTTATTTAAATTGTATCAATATATTAATGTGATCTGCAGCTCTTGACAATTTATCATAAGAGATTGGTTAAACACAGATCTGAATCTTAAAAAATATTTATCAACATAAGAGGAATTATAGATATAAAAGAAGAATAGACATCAGAAATGGTAACTAAATGTTGACATTCTTTCTTATTCATAATCTGTTTACAGCCTGTTGCCTGGGTCATTTTTTATTCAAGCCATACATCTATCACTGCCGGCTTGCCTGGCATAGCTTCATATGCCTTACACATCCATTAATTTATCACATTCCACCAATGATAAATAAAACTACCATGTCTGGAATCAAACCCAGGATTCTAAGCTCAGTAGAAACACACTACCGATTGAGCTAAGGTGTCGGATTATTTATTATCCATTCATTAAAGGTGACCTGGCGGTCTAGGGGTAAGGTGCTGGCGGCCGGGGTTCAATCCTCGGTCCCGGCACAGATTTATGATTACCAAACCCTTCCTTCACCTCTGACAAGACATCTTGTGAATGTGGGGAATGACAGGTCTCCACCGTGGTTCGGATCCCACGTTAAACTGTAGGTCCTCCATTTCATCTCACAATCACCCTACCATTACACATTAGCGTAAGTGCGTATAACCCGAACGGGTAGTAAGACACGGTACTAATAATAATAATAACATTCGTTAAAATGTTTATACCTAAATTACTGGCCTAGTCAAATTAATCATAAATGGTTTTGAACCACTAATAAGCAGTATTAAAGCTTTGAACATAAATTCCCTTGAAAGATTGAAAAAAAATAAACATATATTAAGGATTTGAGCTTCTGCTCTCGAATAGCCTCAATAGATTGTATGGTTTGAGGTACCATTATTATTGTAAACGGTTAGAAACTTTTTTAGTAATCAATTATGATTTTTTTCTACCCGAATTAGGGGTATGTTAGGATTAGGTATTTTTTACTTTGAGTCAAATTTGAAAGAAAGCATCTGGGTTTTTATGAGTGTAATATGTAGCAATATTTGTACTAGAAATATTTAAAGTTGAACTTTTTAATAGATCCAATCATAAATTAATGATAAAAACCTAATTTTGTGAATAAAAGTATAATCAGAAAAAATTTTGTTTTTCATATATAAATCTTATATAGTTATACAATCTATATATATTTTTAAAAAAACAATTTTGAGTAACTGTATTTGCTATGAAATATCTTATAAATTAATCAAACCAATTAAACTCAGAATGTTCATGATAAAATCAAATATTCCAAGTACTAAATTCTTTCGAGCCTTATTTCCCTCTAATAGCGTCTCGAATATAAACATAAAAGATTGCTTAGGATCATAATATTCAATAAAAGAAAATATAAATTGTTTCTAGGAGTGTTCAACTTTAAACATTTGCCATGGTAGGGTTATGGTCCCTAGATCCTGTAAAACTCTTTCTAGATTTCTCTCCCACGGAATAAGGTTGTCACCACTGGGTGTAGAACATTTTATACATACTACTAGGGGTGTGGGATATTGTGTTTTTTTGCTTATTACGAGAACAAGAATCAACAATCGACGAGATCAGGAACAAGAATTTTAGAATCTCCTACTTCAGGACGAGAATGGGAATTAAAAATACATAATTATTTCTAATATCTTAAAATTCCATGTAATATTTAATTCATTGAATGGATACCTGAGTAAGAGATAAAATTAATCAACTAACCAAAATAACTTTAATAAATACCCATCATTAGAGACATGCAGAAGGTTGAGGTTAGTTTTAGGGGAAAAGTTATTTTTTTCAAAAAGTGATGATATTGAAAACTGAAAGTGATTTTATTATTTATTTAAATATGAGTTGAATTAGGGTTCATTAAAAAAAACTAGAATCAAACTTTACATTTTTTGTTCATATTGTACTGTATATCTAACTATTTATTAACCAACATATTAGGAGAAAAATCATATATAAATGCGCACAAAACATTTCACACTTATTAATATCTATCTCAATATCATTACCTTTTAGTGTTACAAATAGCAATATAGAAATAATGGTTTATCAATTTAGGCTTAGACCAAAAAATCACAACACTGAAACATGTTGTCATAGAAGACTGAACTATTACCAATTAAAGAGAAGGGAATAATTAAAAGCTGAAAACAAACAATGTATCTATTGAAACTTAAATTGTTATGTGTAAAAGTAGAAATCGTGATTTTTAATGTTAACCTCAGTAAGAATAAAAGCTTAAATATCTCAAACTTATACTACCTGTATAAGCGACAGCCCAGGCAAGTTTTACTATTAGAAGTAGTGGGTGCCTACTTTGGTGACCACATGGTATAAGGTGTCACGTTTGGGTGTGTGTCCCCAAATGGTTTTCCACTCTCCCACACAAAGGCAGGTACATTTTCTCTAAATTCAACTTTCCTCATCTCAAACTCCTAGTTTAATTAGTACAGAAGTGTACAACCTGAACAGGTAAGACATGGTGCTAAAATAAAGCCATTAATAACATGTGATTTATTTTTAACTGGTCAAGATGAAGCATTAATTAACACATCTGCAGGGAAGCTCTTTGGCTAAATGATTCTATAATGGAATCTTTTCTTTTCTTAATTTAAATTTAGTGCAAATTTAACCAAGAAATCCCACCCAGGGAATGAGGAAAATTGACACATAGAGGAAATAAACATCTATGTTGGCTCAGCAAAACCAAATATAAATATTGATATAACTTAACAACTGTTCTAAAAAGTTTCAATTTTGTTTTTGATCAAAAGGAGGATAGGACTAGTTCTCCACACTTGACAGAAAAACGTAAGCCTTAAACTAAAGACTAAAATTTTGGTTGAATGTACATTACAATAATTTCTCAGTGCACAACAGGCACCATCTTTACCAGAAGTGTATTTTATTTAAGAAGGGGCCTAACATACCCTCAAATATACTGAACTGTAGTTTGGGGCAAATGCTCCAGAATTGGCCATTGACTATTGCTCCCCTGGCATATTAAAGAATTCATTTCTGAGCTGGGGACACCATTAAGGCAAATTCCATCATCCCCAGATGATAGAATGAAGATGGTGGAAAGCATATGGGACCTACAGTTTCTAACGTGTGTTCCAAAATACGGTGGGGGCCTGGGATTCTCCACATTCACAAAAAGTGAAGGAATCAAATCTATGCCTGGAATTACTTTAATTTATTTTGTTGTATTACAACTGTGGGCTTGGCCAATATTTTTCTGTTTAAGTTTGTACACTTTGCCCTTCTATCCTCCTTTCAATGTTTATTAATTAAAGCTGGTTGGTGCCTTGTTTTATTTTCTCAAAAATTCGTTATTTATTGCCGTGAGTATAGGCTGCACTAAGGACTCGCAAAGGATGTGTCTGGGACTAAAAGTGTGACCCGTCTTCAGATCAAGACAGTACTGTTCTCTCGTTAAATTGAGAGTGCCAAATTATAAAAAATCAAATTATGACATGAGAGTAATCTTGTTGTATCTACCCTAAGTCAAGATCTCATTTAAATGCATGTTCTGGGTTCCTCCTTTCTTGATTCAAATTCATGAAGGTGTGTCGTGGACAATCAAGAATTGTCAAGACACAACAGTTCATTTAAGAAGAGATCTTGTCATTAAAAATTAGCAAGTATAAAGATTTTGTTTAAAATTTCAATAGCTAAATATCTTAAAATTGTATGAATTTTAAAAAAAAAACTTTTTTTTCTTGGCATTTTGTTCATCCCTCAAACTCCCGCGACACAATGTTTGAAAACCCCTGGTTTTGGGTCTTGTGAAAAAGTTGTTCCTGCATTTAAACTGGTGGCACTTGCATTTGACTAAGTCGTAATTCGTAGGTCACTAAGCATATGACATGTAAAGCAGGGAAGTCTTGTGTTGTTTTGGTATTGGTCCTGACAATTCTAGGGGTTAGCATTTGTCTACTCTGGGGGCAAGTACATTCTTTATCTTTTAGCTTGATTCTAATTGGGTTAACCACATTTTAAAGTATGAATAATGTGATTTAAAATCATCCTTATGTTTTAATTCCTCAAAAGTACTTTAAAATTGGTTTCGAAATAGAAATGTTCATGATAGTTTTTTCAATCGGCATAAATCTTTCTTATAGTTATTCAATATCCTTATGGGTTTTCCACTCTCCCACGCAAATGCGGGTTCATTTCCTCTAATTCAACCTTCCCAATTCCTAATCCATTAGCGTAATTAGTACTTAACGCGTATAACCCGAACGGGTAGTAAGACGCGGTGCTAAATAATAATAATAAAAAAAAAATCCTTCTACATTGGGAGAAAAGTTTTTGCAGAAATTTTCTTATTTATTTCCATTTTAATATTGATTAAAAATGTTTCCCTTGTATATTTATTTTATTGCAAACCCTTTTATCCCTATTATTTGTGTATGGCTTTCTTTCCTGTAGCTTGTTCCATTTATAACATGTTAAATTAGAAGATAAAGAGTATTTTCCTTGGTATATTTATTGTGACCCGCTTCAGTGGCCGCGTGGTTTAACACGGTGCTCTCATGTTAGACTAAACTGCAGATGATGGGGAGATAGAGGTTCGATCCCAGTTCGGTATACTGATAGTGATTTTTCCTCAATGGTTTTCCACTCTACCCCATGCAAATGTGGATACACTTCCTCTGAGTTAATCCTTCCTAATCCCCAACCCATTAGTGTAATTGGTACATAGGTGTATAACCTGAACAACCAGTAAGACGCAATGTTTAAAAAAAATTGATGTAGTATTTCGAGTTTCCTCTTTAATAACTATCATCAGTATCATCATGAACCATTTTCAGCATGTGGCCGGGTCTGTTTTGAAAATGTCTCCATCTCACTCGTGCACATACTGTTATCTGCTCCTCCCATCTCTTCCTTGGGATCCTTCTCTTTTATATCCTCTTTACTTGACCACACCATCTCACCCTTACTTTCTTTACCACCTCATGGAACAGCTAGCTCATGCTTCTCAAAAAATGTATTGCCATGGCTTCCATTTTCCTATTCTCTCTTGCATTGAATTTCCAAGGTCTGCTTTATACGTAAATATGAGCACTAAGTATACCCAAAATAAAACTCTAACGGGTACTTTTCTTTTCCAGATTAACTTTCTTACACACTTGTAGAACACTTTCCCTTAAAAAATAGATAAACACGTGTTGGGTTTCTCAACTTACTTATAATAATTTACGTTAGAGAGTTGCTAAAAAAATAGATGGACTAATTATTTATTAACAAACGTGGTTTTATTCGCCCACCTGAATCGAGGTGTTATATTTATTGACATCTCATAACTGCCCTCTGCAACATAAGTTCATAGATTGTGTTCAAAATATATAAGTGAAACTCTTTTTTTATCACTTCTGTAAGATTACATTTAAAACATCAAATGAAATATCTACAAGGGTTTGTATAGTCCTACTTGATCTTTGAAATGTAAAATTATTTCTGAAAAAAGTATTAAATCATTTTCCCTTTTCTTGCTCTGTGTGTGTGTTTTGTTTTTTGTTTGTTTTTTTTGGGGGGGGGAGGCATTTTGGATAAAAGTGGTTCACTCATCCTATTAAATTTGGTAATAATGTTCAAGTAACTCTTTCATTAATTACATCAATACATCATAACTTGTGCCTCTATTATTATGTTCTTATCTGATTGTGTGTTATGTAAGTTGGTGGTCATGTTGTGTAATTTCAGGAAATGCCCCGAATGGTATGATGAGCAACTCCCCTATGTTGGGAGGTGTAGGAGGTCCGGGTCCCATGCTAGGGGCTGTCGGCGCCCCTTCAGGGGGAGGAGCCAAGGATTCCACTCAAGTCACTATTCCTAAAGATGTAAGTACAAACCAATTTAATTGGTATGGTGGACTCTGCTTATGAAGATAATATGTTACAATAGGCGTACGTTTAAAACTCTGACTTGCAGTAAACTCTCTCAAATAGTTGAGTTATTTAAAGTGGGGGGTTGCACAGATAATTTAATTTATAAACCTAGATTACACCCTTTATATGCAGAAGTTGGCGCTAATTTTGCCAACAGACAGCCGCTTGGTCGGTATAGCTTAATTTCGGGCCCAACACCATGCAGTTTTTGTTTTAACAAACAAGCTTATTTAGAAAAATAAGTTTGTGTGTTCACCAAACTCTTAAGGTCAGCAGTGGCCCTTCAGAATTCTGCAGTTCCCTTGGTACAAATGATCAGGATCTATTTTCCTTATAACCATTTGGCTGTCAATGAATGTACCATTTTTAATACCGCTCTTTAATTTGTAGAGGTGTGAGAAAGTCACTTTTTAAACGTGGCACAAAGTTGAATCAAAACTTTTGTTGTTGTCACAAACACTACTTTTAATTTTGATAAGAGCCAAAGTTTTTTGGGGAAAAAAACAAAATATATTATTTTTTGTTGACACATCAAAATTTATCTACGCATGAATTGTACACAGTAGAGTCCTGATTATTAAACCTAAACAGGACTGGTGGAGGAGGTTGGATGATGGAAATGTAGGTTTAGAGATTTGACCCTGATAATTTTTCAGCTTGCTGGGGCCATCATAGGAAAGGGCGGAGCTAGGATCCGTAAAATCCGCTCAGACTCTGGCGCAGGTATAACCATTGATGAGCCTCTACAAGGGTCCAATGATCGCATCATTACCATCACTGGGTCCTCCAACCAAATTCAGATGGCCCAGTACCTGCTACAACAAAGGTGAGGTAACTCTCAGGGCTTAGTAAACTAACTTATTGTGGAAAACACTTTGTTTTATAAACTGGCCACGATGGATACAACATTATGTGCTTTGTCTACATCTTGTTTCTACTTCTTGAACCTGTTTACCTAAATGGGGCACCGATNGGGGGGGGGGGAGCAGATGGGTAATTTGACCCCCACACTTCAGGACCACATTTAACTGTAATTAAAACTTATATGATTAAATATAACTAAAAACATGTTCACTGAATATAAGGCATTCACGGGCTAAGTTTACCTGGATGAGAGCTCGAAATGTTACTAGAAGTAATCCCTAATATATCACTACACCAACAGCTGACATCTATCACTTTGGATGACTGTAATGAAAACAGATGGCAATATAATAATGTGATAGTTAACCACAGTAATTTAGTCCAATATTATTTATATATTTATTTGAGGACGGACACAAAGTTTATTTATAGTTTTATTCCCCTTTAAAAAAATATTCACACCACTTTCACAAAAACTTCTAACGAATATAGCCTCAAAATGGCGACTTGACGAATTTAAACCATATGATTGAACATAACGGTAAACAAGTATTTTACAATGATGCGGACACGCAGTTGATGAAAATACTTTATTCAGTTAAATATTTCAAAATATGATAAAATATTCATAAAATCATGTATTGTATGTAAAAAAAAATGACAACCATTTTCTCTTTTCCAAGTAAATACGATGCCTGTATTAGAAGGTATTGATGTGTTCACTATATTACACAAAATCAGTAACGTTCCAAAACGAAAAATAAGTTTTTAATTATGTTTAAAATATTGTTTCGAGTTGGACAGAAAGAAATTATTTAAAAAATGAAATAGTAAGAGAAAACTTAAATTTATGTTATTTTAAATGTAATATATAACAGCAAATTAAAAGATCTTAACATTTATAACAAAACTGATCTTATACAAGTGTTGGCAACCCAAAACCTAAACATATGATTTTCGAACTGTCATCCAGGTAAAAACTTATCGTGAACGGAATATATGTGTCCAATGCATAGGCTGTATTTTAAGGTGGGGACGTTATGAGAAAAGTCACTGTCTATGCTGTTTTTATAACTCTTTTCTGATCAAAATGAATCAAATATTGCTCCTATTGTTTCTACCCCTTGGCCAGGTCAGTTTAAGTAAAATGTGTCTATGGGTTCGGGATGATAAAAGTTTGTTAAATTTAGATTAAGTTTACCCATATTTGCAGGAGACAAAGTGGGAAACTATTAAGGAAAAACACACCCTCAGTACACCCTACCGGGATTGAAGTCCTATCTCTCCTTCATCAGCAGTAGTCTATTGCGAAAGTAACGCCTTTGACCATGGGGTCACCAAAGTGGGAATGATTATTTTTTTTGCAAACAAATACCCTTCTCTCTTCATTTCTATACTCTTCACACTTCCGTCTTGTCACTATTCTTCCTAACACAATTTCACATCATTTTTAATTTTTTGAAACTATTCCCTTTAATTATTAGAATCACAAACACACAAAATTAGCAGCAGCTACACTTTGAAAGTTTGTTAGTCGGTGTTCCTACAATGTTTTCATATATTTCTAACTCGCCTGTGATTTCATTAACGCATACATAAGTAGAACCAACCACCTTCACGATTTTTACAAAGAACTAAATACCCACATAAATATTTGAGTGTTTGTTTGCTACACTGCATATTAAGTATGTAAACTCCATTCACAGTAGGAATTAATCTCTGAAAGGTTCTTTTTCTTACCAATATCCTACTAAATAGATTTCTGGTAGGGAAAAAGGTCTTTAAGAAAACAATTCCTACCGTGAACAAACATTAAGTTATGCTTCTCTCCATCCATTTATATTTGATATATGTTTGTGTAGAAAATAAACTTAATCAAAGGAGTTAAGTAGCCTGACTAATTGTTAACTAGGAGTGTGCGAAGTTTAAACATATTTTGTTTAATTGTTCTATGCTTGAAGAAATATTAAATTATGCTTATTATTAAAACTGTACACATTGGAATAATTTAGAACATGTTTATTGCTTTATAATTTGAAACAAATCACTCTTAAGAGGATAAATCAAAATTCAATTCAATTAGTTTAAATTTTTGTATATGCATATTAATTTTAAATCTACATAACAGCTCAGAAGCTCCACTTTGAACCTATTTTATAATCTGTAATGTAGTGGAAACAAACAAGGTAAGTCTGTCGCACTTCAGGGTGAAACAAAGTGTACATTAAAAAAATCATATAAATTGCATGTTATAATAAATAATTTAGTTTATCAGCTTAGAAAAAACAAACAAATTTAAATTATAAGTTGGCTTTGAGAAAATGTCCGATGATTGAAGAGCTTGATCCCAAAACCAGTTTTTTCTTATTCACAGGAGAATCAACAAACTATAACATATACATACTATCTTTGAATCGTTAATTTTTACATGTTTCACATCGCTGCGAAAAAGATGTCTCCTTTGAACAATTATTTATTGAATTGAAATTATGGAAAAAAGGGTGTCAAGCGGCTTTATTAACTTAAATATTGAAAATAAGATAAAAGGGCAAGGCCTTCACACTTACCAGAAAATTGTAGTAGGCCTCAACGTTAACAATTAAAAACACGGCAAAACATATAATTATGAAATTTTAGGGGCACATCAGTCCTCTTACCTTTCTTGAAATTAAAAATGCAAAGAACGAGCTCTTCAATTGTTTCGGTTTTGCTTGAAATTAAAATGGTGGATTACATATACCCATAGAAAATAGTAATTTTTTTTTTCTTTGGTTGCTGGTTGCTATGCATTTGTAAATTGTTTTGATATTAACGATAAGAAAAACATTAGTTAATGTTCATTAAATCATATAAAGGTGACATGACTTGGGTAAAGTGTGTGGTGCTGGTGGCTTACTAACCTTCCTAGCGGTGCCAGAGCATGTGGACGGAGGAGGCCTCGTGGGACCACGGACTAACCTCTTTAAACTTTGGTCGTTGGTTGTATGGAAGACTAGTGATTTTGTTGTTCTTTATGTGAGTAACAAGAAATCACTAATCGTCCCACAAACATGACTAACCGCTTCATCTTCGAAGACAATGCTTCTGCTTCTTCTTGCTCTGCCATCGACACGACTGGGAGTTTTATCTGAACACATTAACCACAGCTAAATATATCATTTAGAGACGTGCATTTAAGTTAGAGACCTTGTGGTATTCGAGAGATTCAAGATTTGTAAGAATATACAAAAAAAATCTCAAATACAATAGTTATATAAATGCCTTGAAATCCCAATTATAAGCATTTGGTATAATTGTGCGATTGAGAAAATAAATAAATCACAAAAAAAGGTTATAATTTTATTAATAAAAGTAATTTACTCAATAAGGGTTTTATTTGTTTTTATTGTGTTTGTCAGTGGTACAAAGCCTTAAAAAAATCTTTCTAAATTCACTTTTAAATATTTTCTAGGGGTCTGTAAACTTGTTTGTTTGTTTTTAATTCTAGTTGAGTAGTTCTAAAAGCTCCCAAGTTTGAGTAGATTCATAATTTTAGAATTTTAGGAGTATATATTTATTTTAAAATGTAAAATAAACACATTCTTTCAATATGGATTACACTAATTTTTATAATTAGTAAATACTTTTGAAAAACTGGAAAATAATATTGGTTTCTAAATAAGAGAAAAGCACACACAATTTAAAAATAACAACCTTTAAATAAAAATAGAATAGAATAGAATAAAAAAACAAAATGTGTTCAACACTCATGTCTTTAAACCCATTAAAATTACGCTAACCAATACAAAAAAAGTCAATAAAATGGATGTAATAATAAGATTATATTTCCCCAAAATGCCTCCATAACTTTTATTTACCCTCTAAGAAAACGAAAGAACTACAAGCACAAATTTGAAATGTTTCATATTTCATTTCTTAATCCTTAATGTAATAATAACAAATGATCACTACTTCTTTTCCAATTTCATTCCTCTATGTGCCTTGTATGATGGGCTCTAGAAATTATCTTATTACAAAATGTATTTCAATTACATTTTTTATGCTTATAAAAGTTAATATTGATACTTTAAAATGAAAAATAAGATGATTAAACTAATGTTTTTAGTAGATATTATGAAATAGTAAATTTAAATGTGGTAAGTTATTTATTGCAATGTTGATCAACACTTAGTTTAGACTGGTTAACCAACATAATTTTATAACTAAATAGTAACTAGTGTATTTATTCGATTCTTAAGATCCCATCAATTGTAAGACTTACCTTAATTTTTCATTACCACCAACAGAAAAAAAAACCTATTTTAAGAAGACATAAATAAAAAGCTAAAATACTCTATTTGTAAGAAATATTTTTATTGCCATATATAATTAAATTTACCGTCAAACATAGTATATTTTTTCTATCAGTAATGTTATTCTCACTCCATGATGAATCAGTATCAGTCTAATTCTTATGAGCCATCAAGAGCATTGGTAAAAAAAAGAACTGTGATTCTAAGACATGCCTTGTTTTTAAGACGTTCAAATGGGGGGAAAATGTGCATCTTAAAAATTAAGAACTATGGTAATGCTTTAGTTGAACATAGTATCTTAAGTTTGAAAACAATCGTTATATATTCACAATGTTTAATTTTTAATCTGACTGAATTTATCATTTTAGAAAGGTTCTTCATTTAAAAATATTGATTATTCAATCAGTGATCTCTTTTTGTTTTTATTGCTTTGTCATGGCAATCCAACTTCAATCAAGGATAATAACAAAATTAACGGCAATATTAAATAAATTTACTGGAAGAAAGTGTATAAAGCTCTATTATGTTAAAAATGTGGCATTTGATATTAATTTTACCAATTTGTCAAATTAATAGAAGATTTATAAATGCAACTGCCTATATCATCCAAATTAAATAGCTTAAACATCCCATTGAATTTTAAAAATTGATATGTAAATACATCAAGAGGAAGCTCGAAAATGACGTGCATACAAAACTTTTTATCTCAATCTCAAGCTGTAATGACGAGCTTGGCTCGAAATCTGATTAGTCATAGAATTTTAATATTTTCCTTATTCTAAAATAATACATTTTTAAGTATTCGAGGATTTGAAATTTAAAACAGATTTAAGATTCGTATTTGTGAAATATAAGATTCGAGCCATCTCTGATTTAAATATATTAGAGCTATGTCAATATTTGAAAATCGGAGTACAGTGGAATCTTGATAGTCCCATGTTAAACTCAAACTATCGAATTACACTAAGTAGCAAAAAAATATATGAATACTTCTACACCTTTTTAAGTAAAAGATACTCAATATACAGTTTTTAGGTTGTACAATCGTTGTGTCCACAAGCAGGGAAAGTAAGTAAAACTTGGAAAAGTCAAGAATTGAAATTAAAAATACAGAACAATCTTGGAATTGTAGTAATTGTCTATAAAAACTATTAATCTACATGGGGTGCTTTTAGTAAACATTGTTATTCTCTGAAAAAAACTGGAAATGGGTTAGTTAAATCAGTAAAAATTAAAAAATATATGTTCTGGGAAAGTTGGGGAATCTCATAAAATAAGTTTAGTAGCCACCCTAATCATAGAAAATAATTCTGTAAATATAAACCTATGTATGATGAGATTTTTTTTAGAAGTTATTAAAGTATTTTCAGTATTTTTACTTGTGGCCATTGTTTCATGCAGAACCACGCAATGTTCATCCCACATAAAAGGACATATGCATGTCATGAGTTTTTTTTATTCCCCCCTTTCAAACTATATGGAACCTTGAATTAGTGAAACTCTACTGTACTTGGAATTTTTGATTTTACCTCAATATATTATATCTAAAAGACAATTGATTCAATTTTAATATACTATTTCATAAAGAACAAAGCCATTCAATATTCCCTTTCTAACAGATTTTTTAAAAAAATTAGACTTTGACAACCATTTTCAAATTTAATTGTTTGTGTGATCATAAAAAAAATCGCCAAAGATTTTCATTCTTAAAAATTCACTTTAATCTCTTTTATACACTATTGATCTATTGGAGAAATTCAACTTTTAACCATTTTTTAGAGCAAATATTGTTCTAAAATAGTTGAAATCAATTAAAACTTATATGATTTTAGTTAAACTCTTATTTGAACTTTACTCCAAATAAATCATGTTAACTCATCCACCTCAAAAATAATGTATTCTTTCCTAAATTGTGAAGGTGTTTCAGTTATTAAATATATTGTTCTGTATAGTGAATTAAAAATTCCATACCTTCTCTATAGGTATGTGTAGTTTATTTGTTATACTAAACAATGAATACACCGCTCATATTACAAATTATCAAATTTTTTTGGTAAAATCAATTAATGTGAGTTGATTTGGTAAAATAAAATATAAATATGATCACATGACTTATTTACCTTAAATATATTAAATCATTCAAAAAATGTGATTTAGGGTTGAATTTTGAATTAAATTCCATTGGGTCTTTGGGGTAATGACATTTTCCCTTAGAGAAATTCCAGGGCGGGAAATAACAATTTTACCGGGAATGAAAAACAATTTAATTTGTTATTTTCAATCAGTTTAGTAAGACCAAACTTAGTTTTTACATTTATTTCGATTAAAAATTAAACAAATAATTTGATATTAAATTTGGTAGCTTATGACAATTTGCTCAGAAAGGAATCTTTTTTATGTCTAGGTAGGTGACTGACTTTTCTAAAAATATTGGTTTTTCAGATTACAACTTCTTTATCTCTGCTGGAATGATACAAAAGAAAAAAAGTGGGGTGTCATTCCAAATAATGAGAATAACACAATAGATGTGTCTAAATGCAAATATATGTTGTAAAGGTGTATATTGTGCATAATTAGATTTTTTTAATTTACCTTTTCATTATTCGACCCTAAAAGTAAGTTTACCTACCTTAAATATCTTCAGGGATGAATATTACCTTCAATGATATGTAAGGTCTGTTCACGGTAGGAATTGATTTCTGAAAGGCCTTTTTCCCTACCATAAATCTATTATATAGTAGGATATTGGTAGGAAAAAAGACCTTTCAGAGAGTAATTCCTACCGTGAATGGAGTTTAGTGTGGCTATGTTTATGATGGTGCTCGGTTGTGTTTTTGTGTTTACTCAGTAGTTGCTACTTAATTGAAGATTAGATTCATTCAACTTTGTTGATTTTGTAAATTTGATATTGAAGATTCAAATAACTTGGCATTGACTTTCAGATAGATCCAGAATTGTGAATAGACTTAGATTTGGATTCAAAATTTTGAGTCTTAATGCAGGCTTAATTTTCTTAAACTCATCAGCTGTTATATAATAATATCTACAGATAACTAATAATATGATAAATACTCGGCTTGCTTGGTTACTTAGATGTATTTATTAGTTTCAAAGGAAAACTAAATCTAAATAGGTTTTGCTTATAAAAATAAAACCTTGGGCTGGAACTTTTTCAAACAAAATGGTGATGATACTTTAGGCTGTGCTTTACCTCTTTTGGAGACATCTATTATATTTAAAGTGTTGTTTGATAGATGGCGTTTCTATAGTCTCATTTTCATGGAAAGTTCTTTAACAACTGGAAATTCATGTTGCCACAATAGTAGAAAATAAAAAATATTAAAGTTTTATTTATATTCTTAATGTGTTTATTTAGTAATATAAAGAAATTAAACTGTACTAATCCATAATAAAATATTATTATTTTGGTCAATTTCTAGATTAACTTTATAATTAACTCAAATAAGACATAAATAAGAAATGTTGGTGGTGGGAAGTAGGCTTTCTATACAAATCTGAGTTTAGTCTCTCTACCACACCGGGCAACTGTGTGACTTTCCATCTTTAATACAACCCTATTAATAAGGGATGACCCGACTTGGTGGCATAGTTGGCTAACACGCTAGTTTCGTGTTGACCCAGACTGCCGAGGATGGGGAGATCGAGTTTTGAATCTCGATCGGGTGAACTGGGAGTGGTTTTACCTAAATGGTTTTCCACTCTCCCTCCATTTAATGCGGGTTCACTTTCTAAATTCAACCTTCCCAATCTTTAACCTATTAGTGTAATTAGTACTTAAACGTATAACCTGAATCAGTAGTAAGACGCACTGCTGAGTTAAAAAAATGAAGTATGGGATCCTCGGATATTAAATATTTGAGAAAATATCAGATGTATTTGTTTTAGAGCTCTAATATGGAATATTGGCTGTTTAGACCTGTCTTTACTATTAATATGGTAAAATGCTACTAAACATTACCTACATATTTTCCTAAAGGCTCATCTATGAAATTATGTTGTCCATGAACGAAAGAAACGGAAAGTTTGATGAGTTTTGTTATTTTCAGTTGTCAGGGTGGTGCTGATCATGACAACTACTAAGGCAGTGGAGGTGTAATAATGCAGCCAGTTAAAGGAAAGGTAAACTAACAAAATTGTCTCGTATGCAATATTAACGAGCATGAGAGATTAATTTTTTTTAATAACTGCACTTTGTCATAATTTAACTGAAATCAATTTTTTTGTTAAGTAAATAAATTTTTGTAGTGTTTTTTTTTTTTTTTTTTTTTTTTTTTTAACTAT
>CABEEJ010001291.1:22059-88433 GCA_901482245.1 Timema douglasi | reverse complement strand
TTTTTTTTTTTTTTTTTACCTTTCCTTTAACCATTTTAGTTATTTTTGAGTTTAACGATGTTTTATTGTGTGTGATTTTTACTATTGGTTTTGACATTTTCCTGGTGCAAATAACTTTCTACTATTCACCACCTTATGCATGTCTTAATTTTTAATATAGTAAATGTATTTTCTTATAAATTTTGAAAATCATTAAGTAATCTGTTTGGGGTTCAAGCTCTAGAATCCGTTGTGGAAATCCTCTTTCTTTTGCTAACTGCCAGCCGAAAATCTATTAAAGTCCGCAAAGTATGTTACACAAGCGTTATTTTTACTAAGTAAACTCTAACCACCTGTAAAACCTAAACTTCTCATTGTCGAAAAAAAAAAGTTTCTCTTGTATAATTTTTCATACATTGAGCAAGTATTTAACAACAATGTAAAGTAAGTGATAGTAAAGGAAGTAAACCTGAAAGGATAGTTAGGTTGGGCCTAGGTAGAATAACACACTTCCACAACTATACATTGTTTAAATTTTTGAAAATATTCCTTTTACGAAAAACATAAAATACACACAACACAAAGATTTAAAGTGCTGAAAAATTAATAACTAAAAATATCTAACAAAGATTATAATTAATATAATAAATAATATAAGATTTTATTTATTTCAGATTAAAACCCAGGGGTAGTCTGAATTCATAGTCTGATAGTGGAGGTTACCAACTTGAAAGTATAGTTAGGTTAGGCCTAAAAGGGAACAATCACACTTCTTTCTTCATTTCTTCTCACACTTCCAATTTGCTTACACTTTACAAGTTGTGGTTGGCCTCTTTTAGTATCACTTACTTTACACTGGTGTACATTATTCCTACTGTCTTATAACCTGTACTGATATCCTTCAAAAACAACTTCATCCTATTTATTTTCGACGAACAAATATACCACATCAGTTAACATGCAAACTGAGGTATCAATCTAATCTTGTTTGGTTTGTCACCCCCTTCTTGCGGATGATGTTACTTTTTTTCTATATTTTACCTTCTTCGTCCCTCATTAATATAAATATTTAAATAGCCTCAATATATATACAAGATGTGTGGAGGAAAAATTACAATAGGTCGAAAGAAGTTTGTCAGAAATGATTTCAAATGAACTTTATTTTACTAGGCCTATACATTTCTTCTAGATTTAGTTCATATTTCAAAAATCGAATCAAATAATTTCCTTTGAATCCAAATTTCAATCTTTGTATCTATAAAAATGTACAAGTTTAGTGAATGAAAGTATTTAAGATAAAATGGTTTTGTTCAGGAAAATCTCACAATAAAAATTGGTATGTGATAAATGACACTTTTTAAATAGGTAAGTTGGTGTTTTTTATACATATTTTGTGCTTATCTTTTAGGGGTCTGTGAACTTGTTTTTTTTATTCGAGTCTTAACTTGAGTTGAGTATTTCTAAAAGCTCCCGAGTTTGACTATAGGCCTATTGATAATTTTAAAGTTTTAAAAATATATTAAAACACACGTTCTTAAAATATGAATGACACTCATTTTTATAAATAGTAAATACTTTTGAGAAAAAAAAGTTAAATAATGGAAATATCGGTTTTAAAATTAGTAATACCACTTATAAAACACAGTTTAAAAATCAAGAATTACACTCAAATAAAAATCTAATAAAAAAAAATTAAAATGGTTTCAACACTCATGTCTTTAAGGACATTTAATGCCAGGCTTCCACTGTGGTTCGGATTCCACGTTAAACTGTAGGTCCTCCATTTCATCTCACAATCACACAACCATTACATATTAGCGTAAATGTGTATGATCCGGTGCCAGTAATAATAAAATGAATAATTGCATGATGGCTTGGAAATGTTTAACTTGACAGTGTAGAAATAGGAACTCTGTGCAATGTTGTGAAGGAAGTCAACCTGGAAGCATAGTTATACTTCATTCACGGTAGGAGTTTACCTCTGAAAGGTCTTTTTTCTTACCAATATCCTACTATATAATAGAGTTCTGGTAGGGAAAAAAAGTCCTTTCACAGGTAAACTCCTATCGTGAACGAACTTTAGGTTAAGCCTAGATAATAACACACACTTCTCTCTCCATGTCTTCTTAAACTTTTACACTTTCCATGTCTTTAAAACGTCCTCAGTTGTACATTAGTTTGAATTTTCTGGAATATTACCTTTTCATATGAAAAATAAACATTTACAAAAATTCAAAACAATGTGTAACTTTGAAGAAGTGGGAAGTGTAAAAGTGTATAAAGAAAATAAAGAAGTGTGTTTGTTTATATCTAGGCCTAACCTAACTATCCTTTCAAGTTGGCTTCCTTCACTATCACTTTACATTATTGTAGAATGTGTCTACACTGTCTTGATTAAAAGTTAATACAATTTACGTTTTAATAAGCTAATATTTCCCCAAAATTTGTTTCAATAACTTAATTTACCATTTAAGAAAACATAATAATTATAAACAATTAGAAATTTGAAGTGTTTCCTATTTCATTAATATAAAAAATAATATTTCTAGCAAACAATATGAAATAAGTGCTTTTTTTTAAATAAATGTAAGTTTGGTAAAATATGTATTGCAATAAATAAGATGAACATTGATTTTAAACAGGTTAACCAACACAATTCTTTAACTAAACTAGAGCAAGTTTTGTAGCTAAACGTATTAATTAATTAGTTTTAAATAGCTTCATTTTGCAAACATTAAATATACATTTTTTATATTACATTTTTAATTTATTATTTCAGAAAAGGACCCAGTAAAAGAATTAAAAAGAATCAATCAATTATTTAGTAATTTTCTTAGCTATTTTTATTTTCATTGCTTTGTCATGGCAATGCAAGTAAAGATCTTCAATCAAGTATTATTCAAAATGGACAAATATATTGAATAAATTTACTGGTCGAAAGTAGTTTTAGAGCTCTATTATGTTATTACTGTGAAAATTGAAACTTATTTTTTAACTATTTGTTAAGTAACCGAATGATGTATAAGTGAAGATGCTATTATCTCAATTAAATAGACACTGCTTACTATTGGTTATTTTAGGAATCATGCTTCTCTTCTTTAAATTCTTCCATTAAATAAAGTTTGACACACTAGTTCATTAGGCTGACTGACAGGCTTTTTTACCCTTTCACAGGGATAAATCAATGGTCAGGGACTGGATGTTGTGCCTTTTCTAGGTTTAAGTTAGATTATAAGGCATATGAAGCTACGACAGGTCTAGCAAGCCGGTAGTGGAAAATATTTGGCTTGAATAAAAAACTAACCCAGGCCACAAGCTGGAAACATGAAATGATTTTTTTTTAAGTGCCCTAAGCACAAAATAAACATATTATAATTGTACTCCTTTTGAGTGAGATGCTGTGTGGTATCAAAATATGTAAATGTTTGTGTGTGTATATATATAATGTTAATGTTATCTACTTTTATTTGTGCTTCATTTTCTACATTATTCACCTGATTATTGAAGGCCATCTTTAATTTTACAATTACTGTACTTATTAAACAAGGTTATTTACATGGAGAGTGTGAGTACCACCATTTTAATTCAAATTAAAGTTTGAATTTTTTACTGTCTTTACCATATTGCTCTTGTTTATATAACTTAGAAATTAAAGTAATTTAGAAAAGTTTTATTCCGCCATAAATGTAATAACTGGATGAATCAGGTTAGAATCATCGCTATTAAATATCTCCAGCCTGTGGCTGGATCAGTTTAGTAGATTGTCTCCATCTTAGAAATAAATATTATAAACAATCACTGTTTATAATATTTCTTCTTGAGATGAAGGCATTTTACTAAACTTACCCAACCAGAAATATTTTATGATTTTAAGTAGTGGTGGGCCGATACCTACTTTGCTCAATACTATCAATTCATCTCCACGATACTCGATCCCCTATTCAATACATTAAACATGAAATTAAATGAATCCTCATTTTGTAAGCATAGAAACTAGGTCAAAAGAAAATTATTTGATTTGTTTCCATGTGTCAAAATATCAAAATTTGGAAACTAGTCAGTTAAACTATTTAAACAAATCATATATAACAAGAATCACTAGACTAAAATAACATTAGGATTAGTAGGCCTACAATAAGAAATATTATTACTTATTAAGTACTGAAGAGTGGTATTGAGATTTTTAGCGTATATTAGTCAATACCAAGGGTATCGAGTATCGGATTTGGCACAGCCCTAATTATAAGCTGAAAAATCCAGTTACTATTATAACAACAAATTTTATCATATGTGACAAACACTTCTATCCTGAACAGAATCAGGCATATGTTGCTTATCTCTATGGTGAAGCTATTATGAATAGGTCATAGTGGAACTCGTGGAGGCAAGGCTGTAAGCTTTCACTGTAAACAAAGTATACATAACCATTCATAATTGCAATATTCTAGCTTAAATTATATCGAAGCTGATATTTTCCAGAAGCCAAATCAAGAGTTTTTGAAGCTTCGTGCACTCCTAATATTAATCTAATAAATGTAATATTTTAAGAAATTATAGTAGTGGTCATATTCTTTGTGAGTAGATGTTCTTTGAGTTTGGTCCTTAATGTTATTATATGCTCACTTTTCAGTGCTCTTACTCGAGAGGATGAAGACAAAAATGACTTCCAAGGCAACAGTTTTGGGGGAAGGGGTGGCAGGAGGTACTAGTAACTCTTGATCGCTGCCCCTTCTCAGTAAACTCAGAGGTGAGAGCAAAGATTATATTATCTCAGGATTGCTGCATGGTTCAAATTAAACTCTAAAGCTGTGCATGCATGCTGCCCACTTGTTATATTCTAGTACCTCAAATAGATTCAAATATAGTCCATATACCACAGACTGATTCAAATAGGAAGGGGCATTTTTGATCTTTATAAAAGTTACTAAAATAATAAAATATTTAAAAATCGGGTGACCCAATGGCTAAATAATTGTATAATAAAGGAAATTGATAAAACTAAAGAAAAAGGAAAAATAAACTAATAAGTGTAAATTTGATGAAGAAAGCCCATCTNCCCATCTGGAAAGAGGGAAACTTTGGGACGAATCCAATGCACAAAGGTGACATCTTCTTCCTTTCTTCAGTTTTCTATAGCAGAAATAGTCATACACACATTTTAACACACATATAATATTTCGGCAAGGTTGCCTTTATCAAACAGAATTGATAGAATAGAGTGTACACTTTACAAAAACACTGGATCACTCCATTTTGAATTTAAAGAAAAAATGTTAGAAGCACACTGTGCCAACTGTTTTTGGGAGTAAACATAAATATCTTGGCTATAATTAGTATTTATGTAGGCCTATAGATTGTATTAAAAAGAAGACCTAATAATGATGATAATGAAAATAATAATAATAAATCTTTTCTCCCAAAAACAGTTGGCATAGTGTTTCTAATAGTTTTTCTTTAAATTCAAAATGGAGTAATCCAGTGTTTTTGTCTAATGTACTCTATTGTCTTTAGATCATATTAATACCATAAAATTATACCAATAATACAGTGAAACATTTTGTTATTAAAGGGGAAAAAATTGTATTTTCCAAATGTTTTTTTCCAACAGAATCCTACTATAGGTATAATGTTTGAGTCTAAGCCTATGATCAGCTGTGTAATTGATTACACACACTCTTGAAAGAATCAATGTGACAATGAGGAGTCACATTGGACTGCGTAACAAATGCATAAATTTATCCATCAGTCAAATCATTTCTTTCTAAACATCATTGACATAACTTACCAATAATCTCCCACCTGTATTTGTCGTCTCGATATGTCTGGCGTTCTGAGGAAGTTGCGACACCATGTAGGTGTGGTTACATTTAGATGATAATGAGTATGTGGTGTCAGTAGAAGTCTTAAACCTAATAAAACCAGATCATGGTAACTAAAGGAATAATTCCCCTTTAGGGAAAAGTATCTATGGTACCGCAAGGATTTGAACCTGAAGCCTCTAGATAAGTCACCAGGAAAACTGACCAAGAGGCCAGTCATAGTCGATTATATGAAAAA
This sequence comes from Timema douglasi, assembly GCA_901482245.1. Taxonomy (NCBI): domain Eukaryota; kingdom Metazoa; phylum Arthropoda; class Insecta; order Phasmatodea; family Timematidae; genus Timema; species Timema douglasi. The sequence continues at coordinate 82,397 of CABEEJ010001291.1, read as the reverse complement.
TGACATTTCAACCAAGGGATCATCATCATCTTTGTTATTATTAGATGTTTTGTCTTATGACCGGTCAATTATTTTTGTCAGTGAACTTATCCCACCAATGTGCCCTGTCCTCTGTCTCCTCTTTCAACACCCAGAATTTTCTTCTGTGTTTCAAGACATCCATTAATTGAATTCGTCTTCCTAAGCTCCTCTTTCCTTCTATGACATCTATCAGAAGACAGTTCCTCCTAAGGATGTGTTCAATCCAGTTTCCTTTGAACCGAAGAATTACGTTCAAAATGGTTCTCTTTCCACACTCTTCTTAGGATGTCTATATTTGTCACCATGTCTGTTCACCTAATCCTTTAAAGTCTTCTCCAGCACCACATTTCATAACCTTCCAATTATTGTTTTTTCCAAGATTCAAAGTTTCTGCTCCATATGTAACATTTCATCAATTTCTTCCTCAGTTCCAAACTTAACTTGTTGGTCAGCACTAACCTCTTCTTGTTGAAAGCTTCTTCGGCTATGAGGATCCTCAAATTAATTTTCTTAGTATAGTAGGTATCCTTTGTCAGGGGCTCTTAATTTTTCGAACTTACTATCACTTTTGACTCTTAAATGTTGATCTCCAAGTCGTATTTTCTCTCGATCTTCACTAACTGGTCAATCACTTCCTGCGAACCTTCTTTATTTTTGGCCAGCAATGTTATCTGCGTATTTTAATGTGTTGATGACGCGTCCTCCTAGGCTGAAATTGCCACGTCCCTCCAGGGCTTCCCTGGTCAGCAAATCTCCATTAAGGTTGAACATACTGGGTGACAGCATCCCGGCCTCACTCTTCTTCCTATCCCTACGCTGTTGGTCTCTCCGTCATTTAGTTTCACCTTCACTTGTTCCAGGTACAGGTTCACAATCAGCTTTCTGTCCCTCCAGTTTTTGCCAATCATAAACAGAGTTTATAGACTTATGAGCATTGTGTATGATTAACCAATAAAAAGATGACATGTCATCAGAATCTGAACTCTGGTGAATATAAACCAAACCGTAGTTTTTTAAAAGACATAGTTGAGGTAAGATGCTGCTTATTTTTAGACTCTTATAAAAGGAAACAAAAATGTCCCTCTTTCCTCTAACAAAATGTAACTCAAAACAGGTAAAATAGGTATCCCTTTAATAAATATATGAAAACAGTGTGGAAACACTGTAAAATAATGTAATGTAAGTGGCACAGAAAAGATAGTTAGGTTAGGCCTTGATAGGAATAAATGGCATAGCTGAGAAAGGAAGAGAGTGTAATATAGCTTGGAAGCTTGATTTAGGTGAAGGGTGTGGGAGTAGAAAGGATCTAATAAGAAGAGGACAGCAGGTAGAGTTGTTCTATAGCTGTGTAAGAGACCTGCTATGGAGATAAGTGCCCTTGAAGTTCAAGGAAGTGTTATACAGGGCGTACTTTGTACCCATTGTAACATATGCTGCAGAAACATAGACCTTGAATGTAAGAGAGACCAAGAAAGTGGAGGCCATGGGAATGGAGTTTGTGAGGAGCATGTCAGCTGTCGTGAGGATAAACAGGATTTTTAAGAATTGTTATCTGGGAAAGAGTCGGGGTACAGGGAGTACATGAGATAGTGGAGGAAGCAAGATTGATATTGTATAGGTATGTAATGATGTAAAAAAAGAGATATCAAAGAGAATGATGGAGATGGTTTAGGAAAATTACCACAAAGGAGACTAAGAAAATGGCAGTAGGAACAGATAACAAGTGTGCGAGTGAGAGGAAAAGAATGAGCATTATTAAGGAGGAAGATCGAGGCATTTTACTAAACTGACCCAGCCAAAGGGTGTATAAACAGTTAGTGAAAAGCATCTATTGTATTTTATTTTATAAAATGTATGCTCATTGGCTCTTCTTTTGCTTTCAGTTTTCGTTGGAGTGCTGACGAGTACTACTGATAACTGAAGAAACAAACAAACCCCTATAGACTTGCCTGGATGACAATACAATTTGTTAGGTTAATATGTTGACATTTTTTGACAGGCTGCACACGAAACACCATAAACTGCTGTTTATTGCCGTTTTAAGCATACAAATGGCAATAAATAAAACTTTTTATTTCATATATAGATATAGTTAACTAAATAATTTTTTTTTATTATTGCTGAAGGTAGTTTTCTTTTATTAGTGACAGTGTTCTGTAAGTAAAGTAAGGGCCAACGTTTGGATGGTTTTAGTAAAGTGATGAAAGTGTATGTATCCAGCCAGCAAAGAACAATTTATTGAGAAGTGAATCCCTCACATTGTGTATCCAAAGTGAACTAAACTGCAAGAAAAATTGCAAAGCTTCTGTGGTGTTTTGTCTATACACGTCGACAAGTTATGTTAGCTCAGCCAGTTTCATTGTTAACAAAAGGTATATTAGTGTGTTTTTATTTGGTGAGAGGTAAAAGTTTTCGTTAATAAATTCACATGCTAGATGCTATTTCAGAGTTTTAAAAATTAAAATGTTTTGTTTTTTTCAATTTGAAATTTTATTCTGAAATTAAAGATCTTGATAACTTTTTTTGTATTGTCTTTTTTTTTAAATAAAATAATCTTACTCTAATGGAAAAAAATTACCTTGTAAATAACTAAATAAATGACAGAGCATTATTCAAGAATTAAACTAACAGGTACAAATTATAATTTTATTATACATTCTAGATCGCCATCGTTATCAAAAAGTAAGACGTATGTATGTTGAGTTGAGTTTCCGAAAACAAATACACTGTTTATGTTTAACAAACGAGTTACTTGATCTATACAGGATTATATTGGGTATAAAAAAAACTTGTTTAATGTGCGAGGAATTTACGCACAAGTTTTACATGTAATTTGGAAAATTAATAAATGTATTCACATTTTAATTTTGATTTTATTCACTTGTGTCCTATATCCACAAATAATGTGTCAATTATTGAGTTGAGTCAAATAAAAAAATACATATATACATGTATCTATAACATTGCATCAAACTTTGGCAGGCTATTCCTTGGGGGAAAAGAGAATAATTTACATCAGCAACCTAGGATACATCTTAAATATTAAGGGCGGTATTCACCCCTAAAGATAGAGCAAAAAACGACTGTTGTCTTAAATATGAATACTGCTTAGGCTATTACATCAATTTTTTTTATACTACTTATTGAAACTTTGATAAACTAAATGTGCTGTTACCGTTACCCACCCCTCATCATGAAAAGGGGGGGGGGGGTTGTAACACCTTTTTCTGCAATAAAATATGACAAGAGTAAGTAGTACTAGTTTTGACTTAAGCTTACAAAACTTGGAGTAAAAATTAACAAAAAACGGTGTCTTGAAGAAACTGTTTAGCTTTCCCAGTTTCCGAGATAATCATGCATGTTTGATTTCAAAGAAAAAGTGTTAATTCCTGACAGGCAGCCAGTATAGCTGTTGCGTGGCCACCAAGTTCTCCTCGCCTTAATCCATTAAACTTCTTTCTGTGGGGCTTTTTCAAACTTTGGTGTACGAGACAGCCATTGAATCCGAGAAAGACCTGTTAGCCAGGATAGGTGCTGCATGTGATAAGGTTCAAGAAACACCATGTGTTTTCGAAAGATTACGCAAGTCATTGATACGCCACCTCAATTGAACACTAGCTGAGAATCTGATTTTGAAGCTAGGAACTAAACTGTGTTTGTCCTTTTTGTTATACCTTTTATTTGTTCCTATCTATGTGTTCTATTATTCTTTACCATTTTCCTTTTTCTCCTCTTTTGTGTTTTTTGGTTTTCTCTTTTAGGAAGTAACGTTGCGCGTTTCACACTCCTCCCTGATGAGTTCCGATAGAATGAAATCTAGGTCGGGGGATTGGGTGGTGAGAATCAATTTTCTTTAAGAGACATCCATTACCTCTTTGTCCAATGGCAGCAGTGTAAAGTGTGAACTGTGTTCTTCTTTTCATTGTAAAGGCCATATTGTGTTTGTCCCCCTTTTATATGTTTCTATCCACCTTTCCTGTACCTTCTTCCAAATATAAAGCACTACAATTAGTATTTCTTTATTTAGCTTTCAATACTCCAGTGAGTGTAATTATTAAAATCCCACCCAAGTGTGAACTTTGTAAGCATAACTTAATGGGATAAATAGCAACACATCGAAGCTTATGAAGAAGGAAAAGTATCTAAGTGTCTCCATCATTTCACACAAACCAGCCTTATTTACCAAATGTATGTGATACATAGTCACACGTGCCTGTAAAAATGGTTAAAATACTGGTTGCCTACCTGGCAGACATTTACACTTGTGTCTGAGCTCAAACTTGTGTGATTATCTAGAAAACGGGGAAAGCTAGACAGTTTCTCCAAGACACCTTTTTTTGTTTTGTAATCCTAAGTCAAAATTAGTAATACCTACTCGGTCATATTTTATTGCAGAAAAAATTGTTACAACTCCCCTTTTTTACATGATGGGGGTGGGTAACGGTAACAGCACATTTAGTTTATTAATAATGATCAAGGTTTCAATAAGTAGTATACAAAGATTCGTTGTAATACCTTAAATCAGTTTTCATACTATTTCACACAATAGTCCTTTTTTAGCTCTATCTTTAGGGGTGTATACCACCCTTAATATTTAAGCTGGACCCTAGGTTGCTGATGTAAATTATTTTACTTTCCCCCCAAGGAATAGCCTGCCAAAGTTTTATGCAATGTTTTAGATACACGTATATAGAAAATGCAAATAGTAACCCAAGCTTTAAGATTTTTTAAATTATATTTTTCACATCTTATTACCCGTTCAGGGTACACGCATAGGTACTAATTATGCTAATGACTTATGGATGAAGACTTGAGTTTACTGCAACACAAATGTGGGTACACTTCCACTAGAGTAGAAGACTATTTTTCCAAAAATTCCCCTCAATATTCCTGTCATCAGCCGTCTATTATAACACAAGTGACACCTTAGACTATGTGGCCACCATTAAAAAAATTCTTTTAATCCATTATTTAAACACTCATACATTCATTTGTTTTAAATACTGATCTGGGGTCTGGTTGTCATTCTATATAAGTACCAATAACATCATGAATATCTTTCAAGGATGTCCTGGAATTGTCAAAACTTTTTAAAAGAGAAAAGGTTTTGACAAAATTCCAGGATACCCTTGACACAAATGTTTAAGAGTGAATTCTCTTAGAAGTTATTTGTAGTATTCGCGTTTGGACAATTTTTGAAAACGATCTTTTGAAAGCTATTTAGAATAGTGCTAACCCTGAAAATTCTTGAAATTTTGTACTATAACAATGGTTCCTAACCTTTTTTTTCAGATCTCGCGCCTCCCCCATTGGTAGTTAATCAAATTCCCACAGGGAAGGGGCGCCCTCCCTATTTTTTGAGATATATATATTTTAAAAAATCTTTCTAGTTTCATTTTATACAAAAATTAATGTAACAATGGCAGGATGTTAGTATAAAAAAATGACAATTGTTGTAATGGTTGAGGCTGTTTTGTTTTCATCAATTCTTGTATATTGCTCTTGATGTTTGACAGAGCACACAGCAAATCTCTTTCCACTTCAAGTCGACAGTGCTGTTTGATTTTTAAGAAAGTCAGTGTTGAGTATTCTATGAGGTTTACACGTGGCCGCAATGGTACCTTAGGCCAGTGTTTTTCAAACTGTGCCTGCCTGTTATCAGGCTCTGTGAGAAAATACTATACTATTAATTATTTTTCACACTGTAAAATAGCATCAGTAAATAGGATTTCTAATTTTATTCAAATCTAAATAAAGGACATTGGCTAAAGATGCAGCCAGAACAAGTAAGATTTTCTATTTGTTTGAGACTTTTTCTACTCGTAAAAGTTAACTGTCGAGATTTTCAGTATATAATTTAGTCTAAAATATACTATGAAAGCTCCAGCGTGTATTTTTTCTGGTGCAAGGGCCCCTTCGGTCAAAGAAGTTTGGGAACCTCTGGCTTAGGAGGAGGGTAAATATGAAATTGGGGGTGAGGGGGCAAAATTCGAGACTTGCAAGCTCGAAAATAAACACATGTCCATTTATGGCTTGTCACAAAATGTATTACAACTGGTAATCAGTGTTGCCAATACAGCAAGAAATAATTTTCTTTAATATTTTGGGAAAGTGATTAGTATTAAAAATATCTTGAATTTTTATGATTTTTAATGTTATTTCCTAATTGTTCCAAACTACCAGATTGGGAACCAGTGTGTTCGCCCCAGACCAATACAGCCAACATGGAGGTCCCTATAAGATCAAATATTTTCCAGTATTTTACTTAAAACTATGGTTATCCAATGAATAATAATGTGTTAGTTATTACTCCAACTAACAAATCTTGAACCAACCAAGTGTCACATCGTATTGCGATAACATGGAATCTTCACTAGAAATTAGTGAAAACTAAACCAATTAACTTGTTTTACCAAATTAAATAAAAATAAAAAAACAACTCCATTGTTGCAAAGATCAAAATAAAGAAATCTTTATTGCTTCAGCCATGAGATAGGTTCTTAACATATTTTATACATCAAATAAAAATATCACAGTTTCAAATTCTAATAAACTTTACTTTCAATAAACTTCCAATGTAAAAGTCCAACTTGCATACAAACAGTTGCAGATATATTTTTGCATTAGTTTAAGCCATGAACTACAATGACAAAAATACTGTAGTCCAGACAATATTTTTAAAAAAAATACAGTATTACCAATACAATAAGTTACATTGCAACTATGATATGATTCACTTTTCACAAAAAGAAGTCTTAAAACATTTTTAAACTTAACCAATTTCATATTTAGGAAGGATCAGCTCTTGTCATGATGTATAGAAAAATTCACCATCGGAGTGGTGGTAACTGACATACAAGATGATGTAAAAATGGTTAAAAGAAAAGTGTAATTAAAAACCAATTATTTGTTGTGAAAGTTTCGACTGTCAAAAGCAACAACAAATCAATATACGATCTTGCAGATTGAATGGTTTGGCAAATGGACATATGTCATATGGTAACTTTTGCGAGGTGTCGGTTATACCATCCCTCCTTTACCAAATGAACAGTATTCTCAAACCTGAAATTTTGTCAAATATCCTGAAGGATTTGAGGTTCCCATCACTGATTAGGACAGTGATGAAAATGTAACTAAACTAAAGTCATACATATGTTATAAACACTTAAGGAAAAGGGGCAAAGTCAACTAATTATACAATCCAATAGAAATTACAAACATATTAGGCAAGTCTTTGTGATTGAATTGCTCACATCTTGCTATTGAGTGTTATCGTGGTTCTGACCAAGATGGAGCTCGTAAACGACTGACAGTTGGAGAAGTTTTTGTATTATTTTTTTTTAAGGCGCCATGGTGCCCGGAAGCGTGCTATATAAGCCGAGCAGCTGCCGCTGTTTGCATTGATAGTGCCAACATTAGCAGATAAAGGGTATCATGTGGTCAGCGCAATGAGTCCTCTGGCCATTAATCTCAGTTTTCTTAGCTGGAGCTGCTACTTCTTTATTCAATTAGCTCTTCGTCTTCACGAGACTGGGTTCGACCAAGTTACATACCTAGTGCTTCACATAAAAATTTTGGAAGAGCCAAGGATCAAACCCTGGACTTCTGGATCTGTAGCCACTAGACCAAGAGTTTATAATTTATGTAAACCTTCATGTATGGCAAACCAACCAAAACAACGCCTTTATTAACTTTATTATTAGACTGATGGTATTTATTTCGACTAGGCATAATATTCACACAACGTACAAAGCAAAACTTATGTTCTCAAAAATAACCTACAGAAAATATGATGTATGTATGAGTAAATAGGCCTAGATCAAATCATACTCTTTCTTTTATCCATAGCTAATTTTTTTATGTAACTGCTTTCCACAAATAATAATAAATAGCTTTTAGATTCACAATATTAGTTTTTTTAAATTTATAAAATAATATGAAGAACAAGGTGTAAAAGCAGTATTAAATGCTATGATGTAACAATCTTATTTTTGTTTTTATTTACTAGTAATAAGCACTACTTACTGCCATATTTTTCTAACTAGTAATTGCTGACCATTTTAACTTATATACAACTGTTAAAATCTATAGACTACGAAGTTATACTCATTTAAATTTAACATAAGGAGTGTTGTTATGAAATTGGCGCATATTTCTCAGCTCATCAGATGATACAGGCTAATTTAATTAACTTGGTCAAGGAAAGTGTTTCCAAGGTATAATACCGTCTCAGCCATAAACACTGTCTCACCAACACCATCTCGACCATATACCTGTGATAGGATACCAAAGCTGCGAAAACACTTTAGTCGTTTACAGCGATACCAGATCAATCTCAAAAACACACCTATTGTTTTGTGTCAAACACTGATCATATTTTATTATATTATTAGCGTTATTTACCAGCAATTGTTAAAATCTATCAAAAAAAAGAGAGCTTAAGATCATATGACTTGACGCATAAATATGTAAAGTAGAGCTAGTAACTTTCCTGGCCGTCATACAAGGTCCTTACTATAAAAATTTGCTGTAGCTATTAGGTAAAAAATCACAGCACAATTTACTGATAACCATTTCTCTTGTACAATCTTTAACTAACTTTGGCAATCCAACGGCAGTTATTGCAATCAAAAAATTTAACTAAATTAAATCTCTGAAAAAATATTTCCTAGTTCTCGAACCAAGTGCACAAACCAATGCAACATTTGCCTAAAAACTATCAAAACAAAAGTGAAACAATGTAATAGACATTGTTACAGAAACATGTAAAAACAAAGCATAACGATTTACCAGAGTGTAAATGAAATAATAGACACACAACGAATAAATAAAAATCATGGTTCACCGAGTTATGGCACCAGAAGTGGTTTATTTTAATTATTATGTTATTCCTATAAAATTAATATAGGCAATAATCCTTCGATATTTAGCTTCGTAATTTCAATGCTATGGATTCCTTATGCTATGGCAGAAGGCTGCACAAGTAATTTTACAGATTTTATAACATTACATTTTTTTGCCAAAATAAATAAAATATTTCTCCAGTATCAATGTAAAGTTTAGTATTCTGCACATGCTAATATCAACAGATCCTGAATATTTGTCAAAGGTGTCCTGGAATTTTGTCAAAACTTTTTTTCTTTAACATTCCTGGAGATTATTGACAAATATTCAAGATATGTTTATATTAGTATGTGCAGAAAACTAAACTTTATGTTGATGCTGGAGAAATATTTTATTTATTTTGGCCAACAAATTTATAATCAATAAAAACTGTAAAATACTTTCACTCCCTTCTGCCGCACCTTAATATAATATTAACTTTTTATGGGTTTTTTTATATGCTTATGTAAAATTAACACACACAACCATACCGAAAAAGATTTTTTTCTATTGGTGTAGTAATTTAGAGGCCCAAGCCTCCCAACCATTTTTCGGATCCCTATTGTTAAATTGCAAACTTTTCCAATGCTGGTTTTTCTTGGGTGATCAATTTACTAGTTTGCAAAATTTAAGTTTTCTTCCACACCAAAAGGTAGATTTTCTAATCGCTTTGGAGATATTTAGAACTACCCTCCCCCGTCCTTAGCTGACCCGTCCCCTGCCCCCAACCCTTTTCAATTCCATCATTTAATTTTCAACCACACTGAAAATATTTTATCAATTTCGAGCTCTTACATTTCCCAGATTTCAATTTTGAAATTAAATTTATTTAGACATTATTCGGTTAGATGGTAAGGTATGTTTTCTTAAATGCCAAATGTCATACCAAGAAGGTTTTTTTTTCTATTAGTTTGATAAATTTTGAGCCCCCTATTTCTGAGATACAATTTTATAATGACAAATTTTTAGTATTTTTTTAATTTTTGGACATTTTAACTGGTTGATTTGTTTCTTTTCCTATCACACTTATAAAGGTTTTTTCTATAAGTTTTTTTAAAATTCTTAGTTCTCCTTCAACAAAGATCTTTATTTTTAAAATCTTTCAGTTATCTGTGAAATTTCTATTTTATATCATTCCAAAAGATGGTGTTTTCTATAAGTTTTGAATTTTCTCGTCATTTCCCATTTTACCACCACCCTCCCATTTTCAATTTTCTATCACACATAATGAGTTGATAAATTCAATTTTGGAAATTTCCAGACCTGACCTTTTCTCGTAATCACATTTTAAATGTTCAAATTCTTCTGATTAATTGGATTTTTCCCTTTACATTTAGTAAAAGAAATTTCAATTATTTACTGTATCAAAGCTGACCTGAATGTCTAGGGGTAAGGTGTCAGACTTGTGTGCTTGGGGTCCGGGGTTCAATCCTCGGTCCCGGCACAGATTTATCTAATTACCAAACCCTTCCACCGTGGTTCGCATCCCACGTTAAACTGTAGGTCCTCCATTTCATTTCACAATCACCCTACCATTTTGTGCGTATAATCTGAACGAGTAGTAGGACGTGGTGCTAAAAATAATAATAATATATCAAAGAGTGTTTTGTATTTTAGTAAATTTTTAGGGGAATATTTTTCCATTTTCTGGACATTAATTTTGAAATTTAAGAATGTTCAAATCTTCATTTCAGTTTAGGGTGGTCCTTACACCAGCCTGAAAAATGTCAATCTTCTACCACACTGATAAGTAGTTTATTCTATTACTTTTAGAAATTTCAAAACCACCCCATTTCACCAGTCCAAATTTATATTTTCTACTACACTTGATAGTTATTTTTCTGTCTATACCCCCTCCTGTCCATTTATTTTCCAAAGTCCCATCTAAAAACCTAACATTTTTTAAGATTATATGATTATTTGGAATGGTCCCTCTTTTACCTTCCTGACAAATTTTAATTTTCTAACTCATCTAAAAAGTATTTTTTTCTAATTATCACACCCCCACTCTCATCATCCCCCAATTCTTAGAGCCCCATTTTGAAATGTACCGTTTTTTAAATTTGTTTTTGTCGTATCGGGCAATCCTCCTACCATCCTGCCAAATTTCTGTTTTCCAGCTCATCTAGAAGTGTATTTTCTTTTCCGGACAAATCTACATCCAGTTTTATAATAAAGAGAGATTACGACTACAGCCGCATCTAAATATCATATTAACTAATCGGTCAGTGCTATACTTTTGTATCTTTTAAAGATATGGCAATCTATACTTAGTTAATAGGATCACATTTGGTCTGTTAAACGTGATGTAGAGAAATAAAACTGTTTGGACAACATCCTGTCTAACAGTTTCAGGACTCCTCAACACCAGCACATTTAAGAGAGTTTCTTCGAGGATAAGAGACACCCACGGGGATTATATCATGTCGGATGCTTCTTGGAATCCTCGGCAATGTAAAAGACATAGAGAAGAGGCCCAAGAAATCCAATCGCAAGGGCACAGATAAGAAGTTGAAGCCAGGACAGACCCCAATCGGCTCCACTGCATGATAAAAAGGTTGACGTTTTAGTCACTGTGACATGGTTCAAGACTTCTTCGGGTAAAAAAGGACACTCCTCAAGTCCGTTGTCAAGAAGCGTAAGTGAGTTTGCAATCACACTTTCGTCAGTCGAATGTCTCTTGACATTTTCCCCGCTGTATGATTTTGATGACCCAACAACCTGAGCTATTACTAAATTTGAGCTGTCCTTTGAAATGTTTTTCGATGTCTCCGTGTTCCTCTCATACTTATTAATACTGGAGAACGTGTTAGTGGAAGCCTCATTTGACTCGGTATTTTCTTTGTACCCATTACCTGCTGTATGTACTGTTGCTAACCTCTCGGAAAGTAGGGAGTAATATCTTAATGGTATCTTCACAACCCTTAAAGCGTACACTTCATTCTCTTTGTGGATTTTGTTTACTCTCTTCAACTCCGCTACCTGTAAATAATGTATAATACAAGTCAGGTGTGTGTGTGTGTGTGTGTGTGTGTGAATATTTAATAACAAACTTGAGGTCTGTATGAAATTGACATCAAGGTAGATATAAATTGTTTTTCCAAATAAGATGCACACTTTAAAAACAATGAAAGTTAGTCTTACCCACTATAGTTCTATCATATTAGCTCCACCATAGTGGAAACAAGCAAAGTAAAAGCTATTGATAGGTTGCAGTTTTACCAGTATATTATAAGCTCCCTACTTCATAATGTAACCATACAAGGTAAGGCTGATTTTATATTCATGCATAACACCTAGTGTGCAAGAAGTTAAACACCTTATTTTCAATTATAGCATTCATAAATGATTCAAAAGCTTATGTCGCACAGGACTAGTTTACTAGCAGCTAGTAAAATCAATGAACGAGCATCATGAAAACCCTCAAATGGCGGCTAATATTACTCGCTGTCAAGTGTTTTACTGGCACCAGTCAACACCACAAGCTAAGTGATCGACTCGCCCCTAGAGATTAGCGCTCAACTATTCCTGTTTGAGCACTGCAAAATAACGCTAGTTTTAGTAGAAATCGAACACATGTCGATATGTTAACACAACAACCAACCTGCAAATACTGTGTGTCACTAGTATAACTATCCTGGTATGAGAGGGTTACTAGCCGCTAATTGGTCTCACTAGTAAAAGTAGACTATCACTGTGTGAAACAAGATTTAATGAATAGTGTAAATTGCATAAAGTTGATCCAAAACTTATTTTTAAATTTGTTATACAGAAAGTTGAGCATCCGACACCTTATCTAAGTCAGTAGTGCATCTATGTACTAAGCTAAGGGTCCAAGGTTTGATTCTCGGCATGGCCGAAAAATTTATCATAAATGAAATGTGGGTTTACCCTTTCACAATTATGAATTAACGGTCGGGGACTGGATGTTGTGCCTGTCCTAGCCTTAAATAATATTATAAGGCATATGAAGCCACTACAGACCTATCAAGCCGGTAGTGGAAAATATGGCTTGATAAAAAAAGTGACTTAGGCCAGAGGCTGGAAACAGTAATGGAGGTGAAAAAAATACTTCGGCTTCACCCAAAATTGGTTTCGACTCCATAGCCCTGGCTATTGTACTGGATAAACCAAGGGTATATAGTTCTGAATGAAAGATATATTTGAGAGCCAGTATTGTAAACATCTCTGGTTACATTTTCTAACATGTTAGAACTAATATTTCACGTGACCACCTTTGATAAAAAGGTCAGAGTTTGAGTCCCAGCCAGGTACACTGACGGTTGGGTTAGAGGTGAAGCCAGGCTGGTGTTGTCCACTCTTTAGTGTTGTATTGAGACCTAGTCTACCCCTTCCATCGTGGTGGTCGCGTGAAGCTCCGATGCGCTCCCAAATGTGTATGTGAGCAACAGGCCTGCCCAGTTGTATCTCTCGAAAATTCCAGAAAGGTGCCACCTTGGGGCGGCTCCTGGGCAACGCTTTTCTTAGCTGATCAGCTTGACAAACTGGACAGCGAAAGGTGCAGGCGGCTAAACCCCTGTGGGATAATTCGTGAGGGGGTGAGGCCTACCTCGCCCCACCCTCTGTGCACATACTAAGCGGTTGGTAGCATGCACCCGTTTAGACCGGGGATAGCTAGTCAAGACACTTGCACGAGGTCCCCGCTGGACAATTTAGGGTCAATGCACCGGGTATCTGGTGCTATACCTAAGACTGAGTTTTTGACTTTCTCTGGTGATGCTGGTAGTCACATTGGAGGAGCTACCTCTTCTCGCCAAGGGCCAGGAGACTATGGGGGGGTTCCCATGAGACATCCCGAGAAGGTTTCAATTGGCAGGGGTTGGGGCTGGAGGGTTTGTGCTGTGATGGGCTTAAGGGTACCCTAAGAGGCAACAAGTGTTCCACAAAGTGGTGTTGGGATGGTTTAACAGCCCAAGGCAGGCCTTGGCTTGTCTTTGAGCTGGGTTAAGCTAGATGGCACCGTTTGAAATGAACCTCAGTGGGCTTATCGATACCTAATGCTGTGAAGGTCGGGTTTGCAACTTGTAATTTTGTGTTTTTCTATTCTGTTTCCACAATAATACATGTGCACTAGATCCAAATTAACCTTTACAATTTGGTTAGGCTTATTTCACAAGACGGTACTAAGCCAATTACAATTTATAAAACAAATTTGAGTGTTTGTTAAAATACTCAAAACATTGATTCGAATCTACAATTTGTAGAACTTTGGTTGAGTTTTAGAGATTATGATGATGAATACAAGGACCCATGGTTCGAATACCGGTAAGAGCTTAACGTTCAGGTCCACTACATGAAATTAGGTCTATCCCCTTTGATTTAGTGACAAAAAAAAAGTCTGGGGTATCATCGTGGGCTCAAGGTAGAGATGGAAAATTTTCTGCAGTTGCGGCTTGCGGTTAAATTGTAGAGGTGATACCTAGAGCCAATTATGATTCAAAATATAGTGTTAAAAAACAAGTGGGTTATAAGAAGGAGGAAGGTGGCAGAGAGGTGGGGGGGTGGGGTGGGGGGGCGTTAGGAAGCATGGAGAATAGAGGGGAGGAGACAAATGTCAAGCCAACTTTAAAATCCTTTTAGTTAACTTATTGATGATAAAAAATTGAGGTATGATTTATGAACATAGCTGGTCTACAAAGGCTGTTCGTGTTATACACCTATGTACTAATTACGCTAATGTGTTATGGATGAGGAATATTGAATTTAGAATAATTTCAACCGCATTTGCGGAGTGAGATTGGAAAACCCTCATGGCACCCGACTGGAATCCAACCCCAATCTTCCTGTCATTGGCAGTCTAGACTATCGCGAGAGTAGTGCATTAGACCGTGCGGCCATTGAAGCTCGTTTGATGATGTTTCTGGTGTTAACACCCTTGGGAGAAATTAATCTTAAAGTATAAACGTTAAAATTTGGGATATCTAGGCCTCGATTACATAAGTTTCATTTAATCAGTTAAAATTAGTTTACAGGGATAATAAATTGCAAATTTTCAATTTAGAAAATTTTTTTGGGAAAAAATACGTGGAAAATTTTCCATACCACATCTCTAGCTCAAGGTCATACATACATTACTCATAGTTTAAGACAAAGCCTGGGATGGAAGTGTGGAATTTCATCAACAATTAGATCTCTCAATGAACCAGTGGCTTGGGGTCAGCGTCCGAACCGCCTCTTGTACGATATTTAATTGTACAGAGTTGTTGAAAAATTACAAAGACGGATTTTTTTTAGTACCGTATCTTACTACCCATTCGAGTTATACACATATTAACTAATTACATTAATGTGCTAAACATGAGGCAGGTTGGATTTAGAGGAAGTGTACCCCAGGGGTGCAGAATATGTCCGAACGCGCGAACGAGGTTCGGAGGAAATTAAAGCAGTCCTGGAGAAATTTTGGCCAGGTAAAAGTCCAACAATTTTGTTGACGTTTGTAGTACATTCTGGTTCTGATATGGTAGTTTCATTTGTATGAAAAACAAAGGCCGCTGACACTCAACACCCGACACTCTCAGTATGTGCGATAGTGAGGCAGTGTCGGTGTAAGCACAAAGAGTTGTGGTGTCTAGGGGCTAAGATAATGTGTTCTAGAAAGGAAAAATCTAATAATTCAACCTGGCTCATGGTGTGATTGAATGATGAGTCATCAGTCACCTACCCTGCCGCGGGTGTTTGGTAGCTATGGAGGCTAGGGAAGGGTGAGCGATGTTTTGTTTTAGTTTGATTTCAGTCACTCTTATATCGCGGTCTAATTACACGGATGTGTGCACAGTTTATTTAAACTCGTGACATGTGTATTGTAATAATTGTGTAGCCATGGAATTGTTTTTAGTGGACCTATTAGAGTTTGTACATAATAATAAATAAATGTTTATAATAGATTAGATGGTTTAGTGAAACAAATGTTTATCATGTCAACTATGTGTAGTGTGAATGGTGTGGCGGACGTGATAAACTCGGATAACACGTATCTAATAAACATCCCCAAGAAAAACCTAGAAGTAAGGATCAAGAGAGTATTGCAAGTTTTGTAAAACGTAAATTGTGTAATAAGGAAAAACTCATGGTCATAAATAGGGATAGTATTTCCCCTATTGTGGTTGATAGTGATAGACCTTGCAGTAGTGGCGAGCCAACGAAAAAACGAAAAGTCTATGAAAATCAACAATTAAACCAAGGCCTCCCGAAATTACACTCCATTGCCTCTTACTCTCAAGATGTAAAATTAAATGTTAGTATCGGTAAGCCTACTGGTATCAATGAACAATTAATAACAATATGTAATGCACACAAGGAGATGGAAGAAAACTACATTTTTTATAAGGTAGGTACTATTAAAATAGTTATGATTAAAAATATGTATGAATTTGAATTTCCCAAATTATGTAGTAGATAATAATACCTATTCCCTTCAACCTCTATAAAAAAAATTCAATGTTTTATTTTCAGTGCTATGGTTTTCGAGGAAATTTTTTTTGGAAATGTTATGTTCTGGGGAAATAATGGATCGCTGATAATGGATCGCTGAACATATTCTGCACCCCTGGTGTACCCCATACTTGTATCTAGAAGAGAGAAAAACCACATTCAGTACACCCGACTGAGATATGAACCCCGATCTCATCGTCAGCAGTCCAGTCCAGTGAGAGTGACGCTTTAGACTATTTTACCAGCAAAGCAGGTAAGATGGAAATTAACTTTGGTTACAGCCTGCTTTGGTGGTCCCAGGACTAAAGCGTCACTCTCACAATTGACTATACTACCGACGAGGAGATTGGGGTTTGAATCTCGGTTAAGGTGAATTTGGGGTGTTTTTTCATAATTTTTTTTCCATTCTTAATCCACACAAATTTGGTTACACGTCCTCTAAATTCAATTTTCCTCATCCCTAACACATTTGCATGGTTAGTAGTAGTAGTAGTAGTAGTAGTAATAAATAAATAAATAATAATAATACCTGTTCGAATTGTATGCTTAAGTACTAATTAAGCTAATAGGCTAGGAATTGGAAAGGTTAAATTTAGAGGAAGGGAACCCGCATTTGCGTGGAGGAAGAGTGGAAAACCACTTCATGTTAAAACCGCTCCCAGTTCACCTGAACGAGATTCGAACCTCGATCTCCCTGCCCTCGGCAGTCTAGCTCAACACGAAACTAGCTACGTCACCGAGGTGGGTCATAGTTATTAGGCCTACATGTATGTATAATTTGAATGTGTGGTGAGACACAAAAAACCTAGGTTACAGGTAATGCTGTCAATGAATATGTTTTTCAAAAGTCAAATACATTCAAGTTCGAGTATACACGGGAATCAAACTTAGGGACTTTTAATCAAGTGTACCAATGCTTTGCCACCATGAATCATCCAGTGCTCAAGGTATTTATTTTCCATTTAAAATAAGTTGCTAAAAAATTTAACAAACAAGAAGTGTGTAAAAATAGGTAGTCTAAAGGAACATTGTGTACTACAGTAGATAAATATAAGAATATTCCAAACCTGCTTCGGTGGCTGCATGGTCTAGGGCGTCACTCTCCAGTTAGACTAGATTGCTGATGATCAGGCGATCAGGGTTCGAATCCTGGTCAGGTGTATTGAGGTGGTTTTTATTTGAGGACGGGGAAATCGAGGTTCGAATCTTGGTCGGGTGAACTGGGGGTGGTTTTTACTAAATGGATTTCCACTATCCCTCCACGCTAATGCGGATTCATTTCCTCTAAACTCAAGCTTCCAAATTCCCAAACCATAAGTGTATAACCTGAACGAGTAGTACGATGCGGTGCTAAATAATAATATTAATAAAAAAATCCCCAAATATTTTATAATAACTTCATAACCTTCATAATGAATTAAAATATTTATTATTTGTTTTCCACTCTCACTCCATGCGAGGGTAGACTTCCTAAAAATTCAACCTTTTTCATCCATAACTCATTAGTTTAAGATAGGCCTACATAAATATATATATAACCTGGACAGGTGCTAAAAAAAATAGTATTACAACAAACAGAAAAGAAAAATTAATTACCGGACAGTTAAACTCCAGAGAGAGTGATAGTAAAGTGTCTCCAGGTTGTAATACTTTCTCCAAATACTGTTCCTTCTTCTTGCGGAATGTATGGAGGTCAATCTCATCATTGTTTCCATTTTCAACAGAATTATGTAACAATACATAGCTAGAATCGTCGGCACTATTAAGTCTTGCGTACTTGAACCTGAAAATATCACAAAAGCCAAGAGTAATTTTATGTAGGCCTAAGTAGCAGTCACTTATTCTAGGGTACCAGGAACTCGAAAGTTCATTGCCACAATGGTAAAAGTATGCCACTTATCCCTATATTGAGCTAGTTCTATCCAGTCTACCTCATTACACCCTATCCCTATATTGAGCTAGTTCTATCCAGTCTCCCTCATCACACCCTATTGCTTTCAGGTCCATTCCAGTGGTGTATTCTGTGAAATTAATAGGTATGCTGTACTCTAAAAGTTGCAGGGGAGATTTGGGAGCCGAGGACCCTCAACCACCGTTGTCCAATAACGTCAAGGGAATAGGTCAAAGGAAATATTTGAAGATGGTTGCCTATAGAAAAGTGGTTCTGCTTTCCAGATAATCTAGAAAGACTTGTCAGAAAATTTGGAAGCGCCAAGAACCAAGCTCAGGACCTCGGAAATTTAAGTGTATATATATTGATGTCGGGGCTAAGAGTGGTGTAGGCACATTTCTGAAAGTATAAGAGAGACAGAACCTATTTGACTAACCTAGTGTAATTAAAAACACTTAGTTAGCAATACTCAAGGCAAACAATCATAATAAGAGTAAAATGAAGTGATACATCAATCAAGCGTCCATCAGATATTGGTGAGAGGAAATCAGAGATTGTCCAACTCATGTTGCAATTAAAACTATTTCGTAAGGCCAACTTATTTCCCACAATGCTGCTTGAAAACAAACGAGTCTCCTAACTTGTGAATTTATGCTCCAGAGGGTATTTAGATGCGTAAACTCTGACTAACATAGGGGAGATTATTTCGGACTATTAATACTATATCACTACGTCATTGATTTATTGCTAAGATATTTACACATTTATGTTGCTGTAAGCAGTGGTGCATCCAGGGTATTTACCTCCCCGCCTCTCTTCCCCAACACCACAAATTA
This sequence comes from Timema douglasi, assembly GCA_901482245.1. Lineage (NCBI taxonomy): Eukaryota > Metazoa > Arthropoda > Insecta > Phasmatodea > Timematidae > Timema > Timema douglasi. The sequence continues at coordinate 63,314 of CABEEJ010001291.1, read as the reverse complement.
TTTTAATAGACATTTAAATAATATGAAGTATAACTAAATTATTTAAGATTGAAGATGTGTCGAATTTATATGCTACATTTTAAGAGCAGGCTTCTGCCTTAAACCTAATATTCAAAAGGTTTACCGCTACACACAAAATTAACAATTGAAAAAAATATAAAGATAAAACTATTTGCATTATTTAAATATCTTAATTACCATAAAACTACTCCAAATAATTTCTAAAAGCATTTAATATTCATCAGTGTCAGCAGTATGCAACCCCAAACCCGCTGTCTCCATCAAAATTCCATTCTTGCTACAGCTTGAATGCCTCCCCCAAAGTAAATGGCTGGGTGCGCCCTTGATTAAGTAAATTATATGAATATATATTTTAATTTAACTTTTTCATCTTGAAATGGTGAAATTACACTCTTGACTTTTGGAATTCTTTGATGTTTTAATTATATAAAATCACAATGACTAATAAGTCGTTAAATTAAAACAAAAATTAAAATAATACTATTAAAACTCCACGAATCCTTTCTACTAGATAAAAACAAGAATTACCATCAACTACGGTTAAAATAGCGCCATCACCCCCCTCTCCTCTACCCCACTCTGCCAGTGCTGAAACACCTAAATTTGAACGAGTGGTTAAATGTGTGTGCCAAATACCTGATAATACATATGACTAGAATGCCTAAACACGACTAAATATATTTAATTAGTGTATAATTTAAAGCTTGTTATACAAACTGTTATTTTACAATTAATTATATATATATTTGATGTAATTTTACTTAAACTATACTAAATTAGCTTAATAAATAAACATTGTGATCTTGAATCTTTTTTTCAATAGTTGGCACAATGCTTAGTTTGCTTCACGGGAACAACATGACCTGGGTTGTGAAAATCCGAGCTCATTGGCCAATTACTTATGGGCGAGCAGAAAGGAATGTGTTGCAACCCCCCAGACATTGGGGAAGGTCATTAGAGCCTCCCTAGCGGTTTTCAAGAAGCAGAGCCTGGGTTTCTTATTATGCAAAGTAGAACCTTTTGGAAGAAGAATTACTTAAAACACAGTATTTATTATTATTATTATTATTATTATTATTATTATTATTATTTAGCACCGCATATTACTACCCGTTCGGGTTATACGCTTTAAGTACTAATTACTCTAATGGATTAGGACTTGGGAAGGTTGAATTAGAGGAAGTTAATCCGCATTTGCGTAGAGGGAGAGTGGAAAACCATTTAGGAAAAACCACCCCCAGTTCACCCGACCGAGATTCGAACCTCGATCTCCCCGTCCTCAGCAGTCGAGCTTAACACGACAAGCGCGTTAGCCAACTACGCCACAGAGGCAGGTTAAAACACAGTATTCTTGGAGTATGAACCAATATTAGTTTTAAAATTAATAATTCATTACATATATATTTATTAACAATTTAAACATTAGTATTTACACAGTTAGCACAGACAACATTGAATTTTAAAAAAACTAGTCCATGTAATTTTGGATATGCGGCACAGCATACCTGAAGAATACACCACTGGTCCATTTTAATTCTCCAATCTGTGTCTAGGTTTTCCCAATGGTCTCTTCCCATTGGGTTTGCCATTCAGGACCCTAAACACTGTTCAAGTTTCTTACATTTTGCGCTGAATATCCTGCCCACCGTAATCTGCAAGATCTGACTACTCTAACAATATCTTGTGATGATTACAAGGCATGTAACTCATCATTATGTAAGCTCCTCCAATCATCAGTATCTTCATCCCTTTTTTGATAAAATATTTTCTAAAGAAACTTGTTTTCTAACACCATATATTTATTTTAGTTATATAAGGTAAGAGACAAACCATTAACGTAATTACTACAAGTGTATAACATGAAGGGGTACTAAGATGCGATGTTAGGAAAAAAACCAACTAAGAGACCATGTCTTACAACTATATTCTTAGGTTTACATTCCTTGACAATAAGCAAGCGGTTAGGAAATTACTGATCAAGTAATAGCATGCATTTCCCACCTGTATTCTTTTACTAATTTACACACTAATAATGTTAAAATATATTTAAATAAAGTTAAAATTGTTCCTAAATATTTAAATTCATTATGAAGGTTATGAAGTTATTATAAAATATTCGAGGATTTTTTATTATTGTTATTGTTATTTAGCACCGCATCTTACTACCCGTTCAGGTGATACACTTATGTACTAATTACGCTAATGGTTTAGGAATTTGGAAGATTGAGTTTAGAGGAAATGAATCCGCATTAACGTGGAGGGGCAGTGGAAATCAATTTAGTAAAAACCATCCACAGTTCACCCGACCAAGATTCAAACCTCAATTTCCCGGTCCTCAGCAGTCTAGTTCAACACCAAACTAGCGCATGTTAGTTAACTACGCCACCGAGGGGGTAGGGAAAATAAAGAAATGATATTACACAACATTTAAGTTGGAGCATATAATTATTTTTTTTCTAGCCACAATATTAAAATGTATTTTTATATTTAAATTATAAAAAAATGTGGAGAAACCATTTACAGATATAAAAAATAACTATTTTGGCAGAATATAATAAAAAACTTCTCGTCCAGTAAAGATGTCAGTCGTCCATAATGCTTTTTAAAAAAAGGCCTCGAAAGAGCCATTCGGTGTTCTAGAACATGGGGCACACTTAAAATAATCTCCCAAGCTAAATTTATAATATTTATAAAACTTCAAAAATCATCTACAACAATCACATTTATTATGTTTTCTTAACATCCCCAAAATTTGGATATGAATTTCTATTCTTCAATCTCTTTATACAAAATTCTGATCATCATCTAAAATATTTGCCTAACTTAAACGGAACAACCACACTATCCAATACAAATGATTGCAAAACAAATCAAACCATTCATATGTTCTCTATATTCAGTCATTTTAAAAACAAACCATTTATTTATTAATAGCGTTCTTACCCGGTCAACTTAACCTAGCCTTACACGTATGGATAAATAAAAATTTTGAATGATATTTCTAAACTGAAAAATTTAAAATCACATATAATTTATTTGATGGATGAATAGATATTGACATGAATGGTAAATGAGAGGAAAGGTTTAAAGGATAAAAAAATAAAAGAGCCTGCAAACATTATTAATTAGTTCATAAGACCGATGATTGTTTAAAAAACTGAAGTGGGTTTGGAGAGGGGAAGATCCACATATGAGCCTTCTTTCTAAACTTCCTTGGGATTAGTGTCCAAACAAAGGCGTCCCCTCACCACATAATTAATTATTTTGGACTTGGGCATCATTGTTTTCAGTGAAAGAAGAACAGTTAAAACCCTAAATGAGCTAATTTAGATGTATGCAGATGTGATTAAATTATATGCGGGAACAAAAATGGGGGATAGTACACCAAGAGGGCATAATTCTCTACACTTTTTATGTCATATCATAGTAAGTTTAATGTTTTTATCATCTATACACACAAGAACAATAGCAAATTTCCATTTATAATTGTTTTTAAATATAATTTAGAACCCCAGAGCTAAAATATTTCAGCCACTTCAGATAAATTATATTGTGTCATAATAGATATTTTGGTGCACACTATTAAATTAATGTGTGCATTCCACCTTCTTGCGTACTACTCCCCAAAATATATAGACGTAAAATTTTAAGAATGTCTACTCAATTACATAAACTTGCAAAGTGAATGTGTCACATTAGTGGACTATTTCCAATTAGGCTACTGTACGTTTTTAGTAACCTCTAAACATGTTTTACTAGATACATTCATAATGACGATTTGTTGGATTTTGAGACTTATTTACAATAAGATATCAACATAAAATAACTTAAATTTGACATAATATATAGTTTATATTTCTATTAATTTACCCTGCTCGTCCTTGATTTTCTTTGACAGCTGATGCAGATTTATGTGAGGGTACTCTTTTCATTATATTCCCTTTAAAATCATAATTAGAAATTCTACTGCTACGAATCCTTTACTGTAACTTGAAGCCGTAAATTTTATTTTAAATAATAAATATAATTCTATAAAAATATCTCATTGTAAAATACTGGGCCGAACTATTTCACATCTACATAAGTGTTTAATCTGCTTATTTTTATGTAGCGCAGACTTGCAACATAATGTCTAACTAACTACATTTTTTTATTAGTTTAAAGAATAATCAAGAGAATGCTCTGTTAACTAAATTGTTAGATTACGCGAAATTTTGCAACCATTATAAAAAAAACATATGGTATGAAGGCGAAATTATAGCCCTTTCTCGCCCTTGTTTTCGAGATTTAAGGCCTTAAAGAGTAAGATGAATGAATTTATCCTCTAAATTATCCACGGTTTTAGAGCGGTTCTTATATTTAAAGCGTTCCAGCGTTTAGTCCAGAATTTTTGTCACATCAAAAAATTGTGACTTTTATACAAAAAAACACATCTCTTTCACAACATATATTTTTTAGTAGGCCTTGCCGTCCGCTTTTTCGAGATAAAAGTCCTTTATAAGGCTTTTTATCTCGAAAAGAATGAGGTGATGATTGGATTTATCATTTCAAATAGCCACGTTTTAAAGTCGCTCCGTATGTTTAAGGCAATCCAGAGTCTGGTCAAGAATTTTTGTGACGTCCACAAATGCGATCTTAGATCAAATTGTCACAAACTGAGAGGTTATACAGTTTAATGACCTTGTATTGTGATGGCTGACGCCAACAACTGTGCACAGGTACACATGTCGAGTTACACGAAATGTTGAGTTTCCAAGACTGCTGTATATTGAAAAGTAATTAGAGTAGTAATTAGAGCTCGCGCAAGTACTCGCCCACTTGAACTCGGTGTCATAAAACGTTTTTCCCGATTATCTTATATTTTTAGCTGAAATTTTAACAAAGTTTTCACCTGTTGTGAATATAGTCTATTACGTGGAAGTATTGTGTGATCTGTTAGTTTCGTACTAATTAATTTTATTTGTGGTGAAAAAAAATATATTTAATAAACAGTATCTGTTAAAATGTTTAATAATATAAAGGGGTTAAGGTAGATTATGACTTTTCTCATAGTTATACTTCCACCAATAATCCAGAAACGATGTGTTGTGATTAAGAAGAAGTTGCACTCCGATGTGATTTTGTTTCACATGATCTTCTATGATGAGAAGGAAAACAACATGGTGCGCTGAAAGAGTCATAGGGAATCTGAACAGCTTCAAATCTTTTCTAAGGAATAGTTTTAAATCGGAGGACACCATCTTCCACGAAAGGATTTAGCGATGATAGTCGTTTATCAGATGACACATTGAAACGTTCCTTTTGAATGAAACTAATGAGTCTAATTTAAGCCTTCTCTAGCTCTTTAGCTTCCAGATTTCCTTGTTAAATCTTCTCTTGCCCTAGACAATTCTTCCAGAAACGAAGAACCCATTCAATTAGATTAAATATTCTTCGATAACTGGATACCTCGCATACCACGGTGAAGCTTCGTCGACTATAGTAATATAATTCACTGGAGTTATTTTCATCTCCGCTGATATGTTTTTTTCGTCATACACAGGTTCTGCTTGAAGCCAACAGTTCGGTGATTCGTGTAACCAGGAAGGATCCTCCCACCATCGGGAATCCAATGGCTGAGAAATAGAAAATCCACGTGATGGCAAATCAGCTGGGTTCATTCTGGAATATAGTTCCAACGACTGGGATCGGTCAAGTTCCTGATCTCATTCACCCTATTTCTTACAAAAACAGACCATTTATAATTTCTACAAATCCAAGCCAGCACTGTAGAATAATCCGGCCATAAAAAAACATCAAGAACCTCTAAACAAGTAGATTCCAGCACACTTTTCAGTAACCTCACACCAATTGTAGCTGCTAACAATTCTAATCTAGGGATAGTTATTTCTTTGAGGGGAGGGGATACAAGCGATCTTGTCTAACATAACTGCACACTTGTGTGATGATCACTGGATTCACATCTAACGAAAACAACTGATGCAAAAGCATGTTAACTGGCGTCACAGAAGACATAAATTTTTACACGATCACTTCTTTCAAACCACCGAGGAATCTTGATCTCCACCAGTAGAAGCAGATCCTTTACTCAGGTGAAAAACTTGGCTTTGGATTTTTCATCTACCATTGTGTCCCAACCAAAGAGAGTCTTCCATGTCCTCTGAATCAACAGTTTTCCACAAAGAGTAACGGGACATGTCCCTCCCACAGGATCTAAAATTATTTGCGCAAGAGTCAAAATGTTCCTTTTTGTCACTAATTCTACATTACACCTATTCAACAAGTCCACATTCAGAAGCAACGTATCATCTTGCCAATCCCACAACATTCCCAAGACAGAAGAAAGAGGAACAGATTTTCCCTCATCTTGCGTGGATTGCCATCCTCTAAAATTAAATCTGCCTTCAGATAAGACCTCACTCTCTGGATAAACTGACTTACTTCTAATTCGCCGTCAATGCTCGTGACGTTGTCTACATAGAAGCTCTGTAGAAGTCTCTTAATGATCAGGGGATTGAAACGGGGCTTTTGTAAATATTTCCTCAAATGATGCACCAAAACTTCCACCAAGAGGAAGGGACTACAAGTTAAGCCAAATACCACTCTTGCACGTCTGAAGATCTTATAGATATGCTCAGCTTCATTCTACCACATAAAATAGATATAGTTCTTATCTTTTTCATGGATACTTATCCGAAGAAAAGTTTTTTCAATGTCTGCAACTATTCCTATTTTCCTCTTCTTGAATCTATGAAGGATAGCTGGGATTAATTCAATTAGGTTGGGACCATCATACAAACAATAATTTAGAGAAGGGGTTCCAAACTCCTTTGCTGAGGCATCAAATACAGGACGCATGGGCGTGGTCGCCCTTGTTTCCTTCACTACAGCTCGATGCGTTAGATAGTGTCTGAAACTCCCATCCTTGTCCCTTTTCCACTGAGTAAAATATCACCATACCTCTCACGTAGTACAAGGGTTTTCAATTTCTTGTCGGTGTTTGTAGCGTCTCAACTATTTTAATAATTGCATTCTTTGGGAACATATTGACACATATTAATTCCTTTATTAATAATATATTAGTCATGTATGTAGATGACAATATTAAACAATTAATATAACATGGCTACTCCCAATATGAAAAAGGTCTCAGTCTTGTTTACTTCCCATGGCAATGTAAGTTTATTGAAGTCTCGTTTATTTTCCATGGCAACTTAGCTATTCATCCTGACTACAGCACATAATAAACCTATACCTCTTTGTAAACATATTCATATAAAATTCAAAATACATCCAATGTTGGTTTCATCATGTTTAATAACTTTTTCTCAACCATGACCTTGTTTTTCTATGTAAGAAACGGCTGATTGTCCTTCCAAGGCAAATGAACTTCATAGTTATTTTCTTCATATATATATAGTTCGTAAGAAATGTTCCATTGTTGCTGGTTTTGTTTCATCTTTAGTTTTTTAAGACAGGATCACTGATGTCAAGTACATCTAGCTCCCACAGGTTTTCCACAGAGATATCTCCGATATATAGAGAGAAGTAACAAGGTTGGTCGTAGCAGAATAATCACTGGAAACTGCTTTACCCATTATGGTCCATCCAAGCAGGGTCTCAATACAAACAAGACCGTTGCTTAGTCTACATGTGTGTCCTGTTATTAACTTTCCAGCCAAATTAGCTCCTATTATTATTATTATTATTATTAGTATTAGTATTATTAGCACCGCGTCTTACTACCCGCTCGGTCAATACGCACCTGTATTTGTACAATTTGGTCTTATTATTTTATACTTATATACATTTTTGACATTGTGCTTGCTGACTGAAATAATGTGTTAGATCAAATTTTTGAATTAGTCTATATGATAATTAGTCAAATTTATTGTTTGACCCAGTAGCAGCCAACTCTTTTATTTGAATGTTAAAAGGTGTAGAGGTAATTATTCTACCACTAAAAAATTGTGATGCCTCCAAAGGCTATCAATATGTTTAAAATAATTATTAGAGTTCAATGCAATCTTCTCTCATAGCAAAAAAATAACTTTATTCTACAATTTCTTGAGTGCTATGAATCCTACTGCGTGTCCGAACTATCATGAACTTAAAATAAATTAAGGTTTTAGAAAGTGGTGGATGTAAAACAACCTATATGAAAAAACTTTAAAAGTTTATGTTTAATTGAAGAGTATTGTTCATTACTCAGCCATTATATTCCCGTTCACATATTATATTTACATGAAGAAAACTTAGACTTTAAAAAGCATTAAAATTATATTACTGAAAGCTAGTATTCTCAATTTTGCTAGCCTTCTAATACATATGTTGTACACAGGTGCTTCAGAACCAGGGTGCTAAATCAGCTACAGCCGCAATTGCAACATATTCTGACGACATTATTCAAGCCGAAATGTTCACAACTGAGCTAAGCTTGCAACGATATACTTGTATTATCTAGGCCCTAGGTGATGAATTATACAAGCTTGGACCTGAGCGATATATTTGTGCAGTTAAATCTATCGTCTAGGGCCGGCCCTGGATCATTTTAGAGGTTAGTTATGAAAATAATTGTAAATTACAGATTACTTCATTAAATTAGTTAACTTTAATAAAAATACCACAATGATAAATCCAAAAGGGTAATGCTTGTTTTCACTTTTAACACATATCAGAAAGAAATTATAATTTTAATACTTGAATAGAGAGTAAAATTTGTAAACAAAGTAAAGATTGTTTTATACACCACAATTTCAAATTTTATTTTAGGCCTATCTTTATCTACCCTAGTGCATATAAATAACCTAAAAGTGTGCACAATGTATATATTGCATGCAGCGTATGTATTTATTTATCAGTGGCAGAGCATTATTTGTTTTAATGGGAGGTCACAAAATTTAAAATATAAATAACGATTAAAATTTAAACTCACCTGTTATTTATATTTTTTAATGAAAGTTCATCCTCCTATCCTTGATATCTGAAAATGTGTCAATCACTTTGTTGTCAACGTCAGAAACTGAAGTAATACATTTATTTTCGACCGAAATAACTGCTAAAGCACGTAGTCTTATTTTCCATAATTGCACACCTTAAGAAATTCTTAATCCATTTTAGGGTAGACAAACACCTTTCACACTCACTTGTTGACATAATGGAGTGCGAATAATGTCCAAAAGTTCAAAACTTTCAGATAAATTATACTTATGCTATTTTGTGGAATAAACACTAATAAAGAAGTATCATTCGCAATTACTCGAATATACTGAAAGGAGCACGCCAACATGTGCCCGGCTTAGGCTTGAGTACATAATTTATCAATGCTTCCCCGCTACTTCCCTAATGGCATTATGAGCTTGGGCCAAGTTCAATTATGCTCTGATCTGCAAGTGTTTTGTTTGAAGGTTTTCGCTCAGGAATTTTAAATGTCATAATTTTAATAAAAACTAGAAAAAGTTATTTTGATTTTAAAATTACCCTTGTTTAATAACTTATATATTAAAACTTATAATTGATTGGATGTGTGTGCTTTTTGGGTGGGAGGGTACGTTTCCTTTTGCTCTTTATGAGAAGTCGCCACTGGTGTTTATGTATAGTACCCGGTACTCAACCCGAAGGTTTGTTAGATCCTCAACAGCTACACACGTCAGCTGTTAAAGAAAGCCTAGGCAACACTGAAGGGTTGAACTAGGCAAATGAGTAAAGTTGCTCCCCGTTGCATGCAGCGTTTAAATCTCAATTTGTAAATTAGTGTATTTTATTGCCACTTCATCATGTAATGATTTTCTTTATAGTGTATGCTTTCAATTTTATATGTCTGGCATAGAGGTATATACTTAAACTTAACAATATAACTAACTTTGTACATTGTATGCATTTATATTCATTGAAAGCACTTTTCTCTAAAGTAACAGGTGTTTCAGATTCAATAAAATATGTGTTCTTTTATTAAAACCAGGAACTACTTTGCTGAGGTTGTTTATTTGTTTCAATACCTTCAAATATCAAATATTTAATATAATACTGAAATTATATGAGAAGATACCGAGTGAGAAAATGTATAAAACAAACTTAATATTTTGATGAGGAGTTTATTTAAATATTAATTTTTTTGTTACCTTTATTTATTTTTTCTAATGCACGCATCTATTAATAAGAATTACACTGCTCCTTTAAAAACGGATAAAAACGTCAGTATTGTCTTATCTTATTTGTTGGTGACGAGGCAGTGGTCAAAATTTCGTACAGATTTTTACTAAATGGTTTAAACCACTATCCACATAAATGCATATACATTTCCTACACCTTCTACCTTGCTGATATCGACCTTGACAGTAGGACTTATAAATATATGAATACTGTAGCTTGTAGGGAAAAAAAATGTAGAAAAATTACTAAGCATAACAAATATATATATATGATGTGCATATTAAAATATAGCTTTTTTTTTAGTACGGTGGCTTCAACTTTACTGTAAAAGATGCGTTTATCCTGGGGAGGGGGGAGGGGAACTACTCGAAATAACTTTTAAAATAGTTTAATTTAACCCCTTAACGTACTTTGCCGAGCAGTACTCATCATAGCATGATATGCAACACCAATATAATGACGAGCAAGGCACTCACTAGTTGTTCTTGCTTATATCAAATAGATAGCAGGAGCGGTATTAATAAAACTCAGCTCTTCTAGTCAATAAATTTCAAGTCAAGATTTTTTTCTATGATTATTAGGTGCTTTCTTTAGCTGCAGTGAAAACATAAAATTATTTTAATTAGTAGGTGATTTGTTTGTGAAGTTTTGCGGGCCTCAACGCCACTATGTTAAGGTTTACCATTGTCCTAATGTCAAATAAATCTTATATTGAAGGTGTGTCCAACCATAAAAATGTTAGTGAATAAATTAGATACAATTTTTTTTTTTTGCGAAAAGTAGTGGCCGGGGGATATAAACTCCCCCAAAGTTTAATTCTTCAATAAAACATCTATCTATTGAAAGTGTGTCCATCCCAAACAATTTTAGTGTATTATACCATCTCCATAATTTTTAAATGAGTTGTGCCTGGGGGGGACATAAGCCTCCCAACATTTAGATTTTCTCAGACAACACTTTTGTATGGAAAGTCTGCTCATTCCTAACAATTTTAGTGAAGAAATCCCATCTTTATCGTTTTTAGGTGAGTAGTTGTGCTTGGGGGGCATACAAAATTGAAAAAAATTCTCTCGCCATAAACATTTCAGAATTACGGTTGATCCATTTAATTTATACCGGTGAAGAAATTACTTCTCTATCCTCGATAGATTGTAAAATACAGAAATATCCATATGGAGAGGGGGCCAAAGCCCTCTTCTAAAGATTACGTCATGCGAGAATTTTAAGGGACTGTCCCACAATAATAATGGTGCAAACAGACCATTTATATGACCTTTCACTTGGGGATGTGAGAGCAATTTCTCTTTTTCTTATTTGGTCACAGAGCTAAAGCTCGGGGATTAAAGAGGAAGGGGTGTTCCCTGAAAAAATAAAGTCGTTAAATATATATCCTCCCCTTCCCAAACAAATAAGGTTCCCCGCTATTGCTTATATTATTTCACAAGTTACATACAGTTTGATTGCTTTATTTTTAATTAAAAACAAAAACTAATAATACATTTTTTTACATATAACATGCAGTAATGTACCAATATTTATTATTGTGCAACTAATACATAATAAGTCATTTTAATTACGGAAGTATTTAGCTTAAATGACGACTAATATAGCCTTACCATCGTTTTTGAAGGCCTCTTAGATTTTGAATTGCTGCCAAAACTTGCCATACTTAGTTGGTAATTACTTAAATTTGTACAATTTTTATGGACTTTCACTTTAATATTCGTATATTTTAAGCTTTTATGATTACATGCACATTTGTTACATAATGTATTTAGTTCTAAATACATGTTAAATTTACGTGTAAAATTCAGTTTTCTCCATAAGAAATCATCTGACGTCATTCCCCCACAATGGCATACTGTTAGAACTCATTATAACTAGGTTATTCTACTTCTTTGAGGCTCTCTCCCATCTCTTGTCTAGTTTTGTACTACCCTTAGTGCCTACTGCTATCTTTGTTTAAAACAAGAAATTTATTTTATGCTAGTTCAATTTATTTTTCTTATGTTGGCTAAAATCGGCAAGTACGAAAATCAAAGTGGCTATTCATTTATGTATAAATAAACAAATAGACGTGTGCTTATGGCTGCGAAAGAGCTGAAAATAGTAAATTTATTTTAATCGATAGTCTATTCTGATTTTGGTAGGACGAACGGCTTAGAAAATACTTTTTTTTGTCACCAACATTGTTAACATCTTACTGTATTATTTTATTATTGATTGCATCTATCAAACGTGACGGCTATATATCCTACTATGATTTTTTTTTATACATTAAAGTTGTTCAAGTAGCTTTTGTAGCAGTTATTCCTACCAAAATCTTACTAGCTCATTTCATGTGTTTATACATCAAGTCACTTATGCCAGATATCAAATACCCATCAAATAAATATTAGAGAATGTTAAAAATGTTTGTTTTGTCAAAAGGCCCTTCAAATGAAATTAAGACTCTGCACTTTGTTAATCTGAAAGGTAGAAAGCATACCTTGCACTATTCTACTATGGTATTCCATAGAAGTAGGGCCAAAGTGCATTCCATAATTTAAGAGTGCTACCTTTCAGGGTAAACAGATTGTACACCCTAAGACTTTGTAGACATTTTTTTCTTACTTTTTTTTTGTCACCACATTTCACTACTTCACATTCTCAATTGTTGTATTTATTTGTCCTTTGTTAAAGAAGAAGAGGAAGGATTGCATTTCATGATTTCATCTTAATGTCTACAGGCTACACAAAATCATATATAAGGCCACGGGTTTGACACAACAGCCTTAAACCTACATTACACAGGATCAAATTACCAGCTACTCGCCTGCAAATTTACTTGCTTCTATTAAACTCTCCAAATGTAAGCACACTGGCTAGTTAACTCATCTCTCGCTTTACCCAGCAAGTAAAATTGAAGACGAGACTTTTCTTCAGGGAGTTGAACCAGAACCAATAACCAAAATTAACAGTTATTTTTAAGGAACTAGAACCTTAAAAAGTTGATTGTTTAAGAACCGGAACCAGAATCAATATATATATATATATATATTAATAAAGGTATTTAAAGGTTAGCCCTATAACTTAGTCGAAAAAATAATTTATAGTTGCATTTTATATCCTTTCTGAAACTACAAAAAAACTCCTTGGTGTCAGCCTGCAATTGGGCTATACCGACCAAATGGCTGCCATTTTGAAAATAAAATTTTTGCCTTTTTTCGAGAATTTTTGTGAGAATGGGTTGTATTTATTTTCCAAGGTGGGTCATAAACCTATCAATGAGCTCTTAGCTGCAAGCACTAATGAGTTTAAAATCTTGAGATTTAGTTGGTTGTTGGCTGGCCAGTTTGAATGGAGGGGTAGAGGTGGGGGGATGTCAGGGGTGGCGATGGCGAATTTTCAATATTCTAACTCTGCCTTTAAATATCAAGTAAGAAAAGTGCAAAGCTTGGGTTCATTGTGTTTAGTTTAGACATATTTTTATAGTTTTATTAATAATTGATTATTTGATGGATGGGACGAGATAAATATTACCTAGTGCGTAAATTATTTAAATGATATAGCGAGTGAGTGATATATCGAGGGTCATTATTAGTATGACTCTTAATATAAATTACATAAAGCTTTCATATTGTAAGCCTGCAAACTCATTGAAAATACACATAAAATAAAGTTTTTTTTATATTAATTTCAAAGATAAATTAAATTATCTTCAAAATTTTACTGCCCTTTTTTATTATTATTTAGCTAGAGTTCTCTCCTGTTCAACTAGCAACCTGAATTATAAATAAATTGTGCAATTATTTATCTGAATTATTAGTAAATTGTTTGTATAAATAACTTGTATTTAGTGATACATTAGGCTATATTTTATTATTATGTTATATTTACAAATATCATCATGGTACCAAAACAAGTAAATATAAATGCATAAGAACCAGAACCATTAAAATTTTGTTTGGAAAACCGAAACAAGAAACAGAACTGAACAGTATTTTGGTTCAACTACCTGCTTTTCTTGCTACTCGCTCGATATTTTACCCTCTGGTTGGTAAAATTGTTGTGTGTAGTTAAGGTAGGCTAGTAGAAGCTGAAAACTGAAATGTTGAGAAAAGTAGTTTGTGGGCGGGAATATATATTGTTCCTGCCCTTTAATTATGATACAGACTTTAGGCGCTAGAAAAGAAATAAATTGTACAGTGCACCACACAGACTTTATCTCTTTCTTTTATTTTAATATAGAAACATTTACTAAATTGTGAAGTGTGTGTGTTTATATATATAACTCAGAAACTATTTGTTTTATAACCCGCCTCGGTGGCGTAGTTGGCTAACGCGCTTGTCGTGTTGAGCTCGACCACCGAGGACGGGGAGATCGAGGTTCGAATCTCGGTCGGGTGAACCGGGGGTGGTTTTTCCTAAATGGTTTTCCACTCTCCCTCCACGCAAATGCGGGTTCACTTCCTCCAATTAAACCTCCCCAATTCCTAATCCATTAGAGTAATTAGTACTTAAAGTGTATAACCCGAACGAGTAGTAAGACGCGGTGCTAAATATTATATTATTATTATTTGTTTTATAAATATACACTTGAAATAAAAATAATTTACATTGATAAGTTTTTTTTTGTCTCTAAAATAGTTGCAGATATATTATCAAAATTGGAAATTTCCGCAAATGTTTAGTACCTTCAAAGAGATATTCTTTGGGAAGTGAGAATTGCCTTTTTTTGTGTGTGTGTAAAATTTAATCAAAATAATTAGAGCGAATTTCAAGAAGATAANTGCCAACTTTAACTTTAGGATTAGATATTTAATTCCAAAAATTCTTTGAGGGAACATTATGAAAACCCTAGATACAAAGTTTTGTTAAAATGGTTTTGGCCCTTCAACAGACATACAGATGGCACCACGTAAACAATTTTTTCAGTTTCAGGGTGTTTAAAAACTTATACATTTTTCAAAATCTTGAGTTCTTTTTTTTTTGTTTTTTACGATCACAAAACTTCTCTCTTCAAGTGCTTGAGAGAAATTAAAAAAGGAATCTAAAAACAATGATTAAGAGACGTGATATCAAAACTATAAAATTATGATGCATCCAATACTGAATGAAAGAGTTGAACAATGAAGAGCCTTTAACATACAGGAATATTTTGAAAATGAATGTTGACCAAGTTCAATGATTTGGCTGAAGATGATTGATTGACCGATACAGAAACAAGACCCAAGAAAATTGAATCATCTCTACTGAGCGATTGGGCAAGTTGGATAGCTGCATGTAGTCGACACTCGCTGAGCTTGTTAAACAAGCTTATTAACACATGAGCTTACATGTCGGCTTTAGATCATTCATATATATATATATATACCAAAGCAGGCCTTACTTATCCTTATTGAGTTTAAAGATGTACACTATTGTTTTTAAAAAATAGCGTATTTTTCAATTTCCATACAAAACCTGATTAATGGTTATCCAATCCAAGCCATTTCTTGCTTTAGGTGTATTATAATTTGCATACTTATAGTATTGAAAGTATCATCAGCTTTCCATAGGTCTTACTTCGTTTGTGAATGGAGAGGTAGGCCTTCAATTCTTTGACACCCTGCTTTAAGAAAAATACAACTTTCTCTCTGAATAGAATTAGTTGTATTAAAATTATTATTCATTAGTTAGATTGCATTGTGGAAAAGTAGTTTTCACTTTTTTTTTTGTCTTGTATTTCAAAATATATAACTATGTTATTTTTGCTTTCAGATAATTGCTAGATACATGTTTTTATTATTTGTTTTCAATGGATTCAATGGAGAATGAAAGCACCAAAGAATATTTTCAAAGTTATGAAGACATATCTGTGAGTTTTTACACATTTTAATTTGGAATACTTCTTTGTTTTGAATTTAAATAAATTCAATCTGCTAAGCTTTACTAGCATTTGAAATAACCATGATTAAAAACCTATTTTTTACTTTTTTTAAAAAGTAAATCACAGGCTTCAACAACTTTTAATTAACTATTAATCAATTTCAACTTTTTCATCAGAAAATGCAGACAATTTTGTACCAAATGAATGACATGAATAATATAATCGAACTAATTTTAATAAAAGATTTTGTAGCAAATATATAACACAAATAATATAATAATGTAATTAATTCTAATATAATAACATAATTAATTCTATAAGTCATGTAAAAAGAGTTACTGTACCTTTATTATTTATACATCACTCTTAAGGTGGATTTTTAAATTTTTGAATAAAATTGACTATCAGATGGAGGGAGATGTGTATCCCTTTGCCTCCCAGTTAGCGACATTCGTAAGGTATTTTATATGCATTAATTAAAAAAAAAAAAATAGGGTGTCAAGCAGGTTTTTAAAACAAGGGGTGTCATTAAAATATTATTTTTAACAAAAGTAGGTATAATAAATCTTACAATTAAATTCATTTCAACTGCATTCTCCAGGTTGTTTGTTATTTTTCTCTCACTTGAATTAGATTCTAATAACTTTTCTAGCTGTTAGATAAGCCCCTTCTGATTACAATGGTTTGTTCACACCCCAGTACAAAACAATTCTTAACTCCAAAGTAGTTGATATTGAACTAGTCATAGTGCTTAAATCATGGCAATTTACTCTACTAAATGCATTAATAATTACTAGAAGCCACACAATATTTTTTTTCTAAAAGTTTAACTTGTTATCACACTAACCACTATGATCAAAACAAAAATAAAATATCCTTTCCATCTCCTAATTTGTTTATATTTAGCAGGGTTCTACATAGTCCACTTTTTCAATTTGAAGTCTAGTCATACTATATAATATTAAATATTCCCAAAGCCGAATCAAAGTTTTAAATGGAGTTGGGTCGAATCCATTATTTTACAAATTTAAATCTCCAATTTACCTTTGAATCCCATATAGGACCCTATCTAAATCCAAATTTTGAAAAAAAAATTATGACCTTTAAAGGTTAATTAAAGGATAGTAAAAAATACAAATATTCTTTCTTATAATCAATTCATTATAACATTCATACATTCAGTTAAGTGTTAAATTACTGATCTGGAGTTTGGTTTTTGAGTTTTCCTATAATCATAGTTAGTTCTGCTAATTTCATAAAAAACTTTTTAAGGATTTGAGTCTCAAATCTAAAATTCTCTTGAATCTTAGAATCCTTAAGGATTCTAATATTCAAGGGCCCATCCCTAGTTTTAATATTTAAAATATATTTAATCTTGGAAAATAAATTATATTTTGCATAATATAAAATTTTCGGTTTTATACAACATCTACAAAATGTTAAGTTATATTCAAATTGGCTTGACATATTTCATCTTAAGCTTATAAATTAAGCTACTCTCACAACATGTAATTTAATCAATATATATTTTTGTCATGTGAACGTTTGTCAAGTCAAAGCTTCACATTTCCTTAATATTTAACAGTAGCTTTATACCATTCCAAAACAACTTTTAATTCCCATAACCTCTAAACTCTACTTTTTGTGGTTAGGTTGGTATTGTTTTGGGGACCAATAACTAATTATTAAAGTATTGTATTTTTCAATTGATGTTTATATGTGCAGGTTCACAGGTTGATGTTAGACGACAACGCTCGGACTCAGGCGTACAAACAAGCCATACTTTCACAAGTTAACTATTTCTCGGATAAAGTTGTCTTGGATGTCGGAGCAGGGACAGGTGAATTCACTTTTTCTAGATACTCTCAACCCCCAAAGAGAGTGTCAGAATTTTTGTCCACATTTATAATATGCACTTTAGGGGTGTGCGAAGTGCATCTTTTCAATTTGAAGTGAACTCAAATCAAATAGTATTATTAAATATTCTCAAAGTTGAATCAAAGTTCAAATACCAAGTTTTAGCCCGATCGGTAAAATAGTTTAGGCTTTACTCCGAGGTAATCTCGACTCCTAGGTGTTTTCAGGTAAGGAGGGTCATGAAATGTCGACATTCATTAAAATCTCAAATTCTTCTCTTTTTTTTTCAGTCACAATACTTCCTATCTTAGAGGGGTTGTTAAAAAATTAATATCTTGCATTAAATACAAAGTTTTATCCAATTCTTCCTGATTAAATAACATGCGCGTGGGATGAAGATTTGTTGTTTATCACTGCATCTCACTACTCCTCTGGGCTACACATTTTAATCATATTAATGGAATAGAGATGATAAATTATTATTATTATTATTATTAGCACCGCGTCTTACTACCCGTTCGGGTTATACGCACTTACGCTAATGTGTAATGGTAGGGTGATTGTGAGATGAAATGGAGGACCTACAGTTTAACGTGGAATCCGAACCACGGTGGAGGCCTGGCATTCCCCACATTCACAAGATGTCTTGTCAGAGGTGAAGGAAGGGTTTGGTAATCAGATAAATCTTTGCCGGGACCGAGGATTGAACCCCGGCCGGAGCTGATAAAGATATAAATTTAACTTTAAAGTCAATTAACCCATTTTTTGTGTAGAGGTGGACCGGTAAACCATTAAAGAAAAGTCCACAGAAACCCTAGGCCAAGATTCAAACTTCGACTTTCACTTCATCAGTAAACCAGAAAAGATGATATTTGAATCCCATGCTCATAGATACAGGTTGATAAATTTTTAGTGGGTGTAAACATCCCTGCTAAAGCTAAATACCTGATTAATTTAATTTTGTAAAACAACTTAAGAAGAACTACTTTATGATGAATTGATTGGAGTTAGGGGTGTGCTATGTTTAAAAAAAAGCTGTGTTTGATAATCATTTGGAGTTAAAAAGAACATTGTAGTAATATGCAAAGCTTCATAGACTTCACATTGAATTTTATTCAGCTTCGACTTTGTTTCAAAAATATATTTTGGTATTGACAGATACAAAGCTTTACCCCCCAAAAAATTGACTAATTAATATAATTTACTTTTTTATTTTAAACATATGTTATTTTGTGCTCTTATGTACATTTTGTTTACCTTGAAAGGTACCTGTCTTGTCTTGATAGGTTACATTATGGCCGTATCTTATAATCTACACCAGGGATCACCTAACTTATTGAATACGGGAGCGACTTTCAAATGTCATTATTTTGTGATCTACCCAGATCAAAAACTTGGGAATTGCATACTGGATATTGTTGCAACCTGTACAGAGGATTTGCCACCACACATTTGTTCATTACGGGCTGGGTTCTGTGGTTAGTGTGTGCCCAGTTGTAACGGTTATTATATAAATTTTGTTAAATTTTGAAATTTTATACTAAATTTAACTTTTTTAATGTTATAATATACAAGGACAATACTTCTGAAATTTTATTGTCTGAATATATGAATAGATTCCAAACAAACAATCGATGTATAATACGTAAACCAGGGATGGCAATTTTCCATAACATATTGATATATCTATCATTAATTGATACATCACATGTATATCGAAAACTATAATATTCCTATCAAACTGAAATGCTTGCTCCTGTAATTATATTCTTAGTCGATTTTCAATTTTGAATGTTTTATTTAGCTTTTTCAATAAGACAAGTTTAATATTAATAGAACAAAAGTTAAAAAATAAAAATGAAGCAAAAAACTGTTATATTTATTTTAATTCACTATATTTTTGATATATTGTTGCCAAAACTTCATAACTAATTTCTGATTAATTTCTTGGAGCCAAACACCACCTTCACTCAGAGTGGAACTCAAACCAGAAATGGATAACTTACCTTAGAGACAAGAGACTATAAATATCCTAAACTTGAGGCACCACTATTATATAAATAATCAAATAGTTATACTGTGGTAGATAGCAAAAATACTGCCGATAGCTCACGATCCGTTTGGCATCCCCTGATCTTTACCATAGTGTAAGCTGACAAGGTAAGATACCTACCGTTATGCTGGGATCACGATCAAGATAACTTTAACTTAACATAACATTCCCTTAAAGTTAACTTAACTTAGGAAAACAAATATGTGCTCACGATTCAGGTAACTTAATGTAACAACTCGAGCCAAACATCTCCATTCTAGAGTATGTGTCTTGTTCTGTGATTTATACTATTTGTATTAGTGTTCATGATCTGGGAATGTTTACTGTTTTCTACCGATATTATAGATATTTATCATGAAACTTTTTTTGAGCAGATTTTAATGCTTTTACTGTCATGATTATGTTAGTTGATTTATATTTTAATAACAAGGATTTTTTTTAAGCAATACATTATTCCATTTTATATAATAAAAGCTTTGTGGTTTTAACTTCTTTACAATATTTGAATTGAATCTGTTCTATAACATTCTATAGTGATACGATACTAGTGCTTATTTTAATTAAATGTCCGATCACTAGAACTAGAAGTTAAAGAGTAGACCTTGGTCATAAAACCAACAAATGAATTAATAAATAGCCTTGTAGACAACACTCACATAATGATTGGTTGGCCAGATCACGTGATTCCTTTCGAATAATGTTCACTTAATATGAAAGACCTCCCAGGACATCTATTACATTACGTTAACTGCAAGTCAATATTAAGTTAACTACATTGTGATTGCTTCCATTTAAAAACACAAGGAGATCCTTTACGTTAAGTTAACGTTAAGTTGATCGTGATCCCGACATCAAGATTAAACAAAGTGTACCTTGCAATTAATATTTACATGTCAAAAACCTGATTTACATGTTGGGATAGTATCTTTATTTATCTTATTCTAAACATTTATGTGTTAAAATGTTTTAATGATTACTTTTGATTTATAAAGTTAGATAAATAAGACACAGTTATAAAAAGTTTCTTAACATTAAATAATTGTCAAGGAATATATTTGAACTTTAGCTCAGTGTTCTGGACTATTATATATATATATTAAATTAAACTTTTCTTTAAATCAAAAAAGGGGTTTTTGAACAGCCTTAGTGCATTGTATATTAAGATAAATAATTATATTTGTATCGCCCCCTTTTTTTCTCATGTAGAGAGAGTATTATAATTGGGAAAAATGTCTACCTCAAGACTATGATGATTAATTTTTCTCTGAGCTCAGAAAACTGGGTTTTGCAGTTATGTCTGTTTGTTCCTGGGACTACAGTTAAAACAATTTGATGGATTTTGTTCAAACTTGATATTTAAATCGTATATAGTCAATTCTGGGGTATTTTTAAATTTGGTTTCTAGCACTAAAGTTAAGTTTATTGATAACTGATTTTTAAATTTTTTTTCAGAAAATGACTAATGATTTTGTTTAAAATGAATGACTGGGAAGTGTTTTGCATGATATTCGTTTTTCTAAAAGTAAAAAATTTGAAGCTAGTTTACTGATGACTTATTTAAAAATTGCTACAACTATTTTGTGAAAAGTGTTTCAAATTATGATCAAACCTATCAAGGGGTAACTTACTGATAACAGATCCTTGGAAATTTGGTCATGCACTTGAATAGACCATGTGAGAGAATATGTATGGTTGTGTTATCAGGAATTCTGTCACTCTTCTGCGCGCAGGCCGGAGCTAAGAAAGTGTACGCTGTCGAGGCGTCACGTCTTTCCAGCCTTGCAGAGAGAATTGTTGAAACAAACAATTTCTCTCACATAATAAAGGTATGAACATATTAGGATAGGGAAGGGATTCCCAATCTTTTTTTTTTGTTTGAAGGAACGCCTAAAATATTTCGTGAAATCTCAGGTTCAACATGAGTAGATTACAAAATATATGCGTAAACCCGTAGGGTTTGTAAATAATAATAATAATAATAATAATAATTAACTTCCAGTTTTTAATTAAATATTTTAAGATAATTTATTGTCTCTTTATAGTTACTAATTACTGTACTTATGTACTTGAACTTGGAGTATAAATATTCGTATTGACCTCACTTTCAACCGTAACTACCACCCGCTTCATTGGCCACATGGTCTAACGAGCTACTATCGTAATAGACTAGACCACCGATGATGGGGAGATCGAGGTTCGGGTGTACTGAGGGTGTTTTATCCAAAATGGTTTTCCATTCTCCCTCCTCAAAAATGGGGTACGCTTCTTATTAATAAAATGTTCCTAATACCTAAAATCATCAGCATAATTAGTACATAAGCAGATAACCAGAACGGGTAGTAAGACACAATGCTAAAATATACATATATTATCGGCACTTCTCACCATCTTCAAATACATGAGTTCTCTAAACCAATTTTCACACTGTTCAAAAATTATGGGCAGACCAATAAATATTCAAGCGTTTACAAATTGTTACCGAACCTTGGACATGCTGCAGTTGGGAATCACTAAGAGGTTCTCTATCTGTGGCTCGCAACTTATTGTTAGTAATACACCATTTTGTTTTGTTGATTTATATTTTTCATCGCACCTTATCACCTAGTTGGGTTAT
The DNA here is from genome assembly GCA_901482245.1 of Timema douglasi. Lineage (NCBI taxonomy): Eukaryota > Metazoa > Arthropoda > Insecta > Phasmatodea > Timematidae > Timema > Timema douglasi. The sequence goes on along the minus strand of CABEEJ010001291.1, from coordinate 40,766 downwards.
ATACTTATGAATAAGAGATAAGACCCTCGAATACTCAAAACCTTAAGGGTATTAATTGAGGATTCGAGATTTTTATTCCCCCTCCCCCTTTTTCTCTACCAGCCTCTTCAAATAAAAAAAAAAAATTTAATAGGAATTTGTTTTTATCTAATTCTTTTTATTGGGGGTTTGTCCTCAATATAACAAACAACCAGACCCTTAGACCATTAATTTAACAATTAACTCAATATTTGAATGAAGACTCAGATTTGTAAAATAATGAATTAGAACCATCTATACACATGAACTAATTATGCTAATGCCTTAGGAATAGGAAGTTTTGTATTTAGAGGAAATGTACCTGCATTTGCATATATAAAGAGCAGAAAACTCTTTTATTTTCAAACCAGCCTCAATACACTAGACCAATATTTGCCCAGCAAAAGGGTAGTAAATACACTATTTAATTTGTCCTCTAGAATATACATCTAATGGTGTACGAAGCTTCAAAAAGTCAAATTCAAAGTCGAAGGTCAAATCTTCTTCGGCTTTGACATCTACAATAACCTTCGAAAATTTGAAGAATCTCGAAGGAAGGATAAAACTCCGATGAATTATCAAACAATTTAATTTTATCTTACTAAATATAACACATATCAATATTTGTTATGAAATTATAAATTATTTGGCCATTGGGCCACCTCATTTTTAAACATATTTTAATATTTGATAATTTTAAAATGTTACTAAACAGAATTTTGGCACCTACTGTTAATTTAACTGTCATAATGTAAGCATATGTCAAAAGCGGGCAAGTAAATGTTAATATATTATTCACTATCACTAACATAAATTTGTAAAAAGTAAAAATACATATAAAGAAATAACACCAAGGTCACTGGTATGAAGCAGAGAAATCACTTTAGTTGTGCTATCATCCCAGCTCATGTTTAATGTTTGGTCCTTAATATTCTATCTGTTTGGAATTATCTGTGACAAATTTACAAGTGCATCACATAAGTTTTTAATAGCTTCTTCGCGTTTTCTTTATTATTCAAAATGGCTGATAAGGAAAGTGGGAAACGAAAACAGAATTTAATTTATAATTATTATCATAGGAATGCATATGTAAAGTTTGCAAAATAATTTTATCAGCTCCACGATGTAAGTGGATATTAAAACTTTATTGATAATTTACTAAGCTAATCAGTAATCCTCTGTGCATTAATTATTAATATAAGTCTTCGACCTCAACTTTTCTTCGCAAGTTTTAAGCTTCGCTTCGACTTCACTTCGACTTCACTTCGACTTCACTTTGCATTTAAAAAGTTGCCTTCGCACACCCCTATCATCGTCATTCAATGTTTATGCCTCTCCGGGTCGTCTGGCACATCATCTTCCATCCCTGTCGATCTCTCCAAACTTCCCCCTCAGTCCCGCATCTCCAGTCCATTCCATTAGCCCTCATGACCTTCTGCTCTTGGTCTATCCATCTTGTTCGTGGTCTTTCCAATAGGTCTATAAATATTATTTTTTCCCAAAGCAAGGTAGCTACACTTTCGGTGACAAGTCCGGCCTGAGTGTCCAGACCTCTCTGATGAAGTGATTAAACTATTTTTCCCTCTGAGAATATAAATTGTAGTGAGTGTTTTCATATTTTGTGTTTTATAAAATAAACTTAAACGTTATGTTGAAATTGAGCTAAGATTGAAAATTATTCACTTTTTGAATCTGAGCTGTATCATTCATCTCGCTTGTAGTGTCTTAGTTATCTGTATACTGATTTGGTGGTCGCATGGTCTAGGTTGCTACTTTCACAATCGACTGCCGATGATTTTTTTTCCCCTCCTAAATGGATTCCCATTCTTTCTCTATACAAATAAAGGTATCATTCCTCAAAATTTAACCTTTCTCATACTTAACCCATTAGTGTAATTAGTACATACATAAACGTACAATCCAAATGAGTAATAATATGAAGTAATATATATTTTTAAAAATCTGTTTGCACAATTGAGAAATTACCAAATAATGTTACGGTTTATAATGAATATAATGTTTTCATAATACCGTCAACATTTTGTACATTAAAATATAAAAATAAAGTGTGTGAACCGTTAAACTAAAGCGTATATTTGTGACATTTTGTTCAAGCTTGAAAATATCTTTGCGTCACCGATTATGCATATAACTTTAAGTGGGTCAATAAATCATTGAAATATCAGAACGATTTTACTAGGGTTTATGCTATTAAATTAAATTCACTATTTTCTTGTTCAACAAGTGGCAACATATAATTATTATTTTTAGAACCACGTTTAACTACATACTCTGTTTAAAGGCATATATATTAATTGTGCCAATGTGTTAACGATGAGGGCGATTGAATTTAGAAAAAGTCTAACTACATTTGCATGAAAGTAAAGTTAAACCAATAAGGGAATAATACAAAAATTTATATATTCTTTTAATTTTTTAATTTTTTTTTAGGTTATTAACAACACAGTGGAAAACGTGTCTCTTCCAGAGGATGAGAAAGTAGATGTGATTGTGTCAGAGTGGATGGGGTTCTACCTCTTGCACGAAGGTATGCTGGACTCTGTCTTAACAGCAAGAGACAAATTCCTTAAACCAGACGGTAAACTCTTCCCCGACATTGTATCGCTGTATTCCGCTCCATGCTCTCTGCCCAAATTCTACGATCACTGGGAAGAGTTTCACGGCCTAGACTTATCCTCTTTAGGAGACGAAGAAAGGCGATTGAAAGGCTCGCAACCTGATATCACAGAAGTTAACAAGGACGACCTGCTGGCGTCTCACCAGCTAGTTTGTGAACTAGACCTGTATAAGACGTCTTTGAAAGACCTGGACAGTATTTCCTCTAGACAAGTGTTCACTGTCTCACGAGAGGGAAGGTATCAAGGGGTTTGTCTTTGGTTCGACTGCTCTTTCCCCTCGATCGATCTAGATGCGACTCGCGTTGTCCTGTCCACTTCCCCTCACTGCCAGCAGACCCACTGGAAACAGACCGTCCTGGTGCTCCCGGAAGAGATGTACGTGACGGAAGGGGACCCGCTGGCGTGGGAACTGATTCTAGAGAGGGGTGGTGATGATTGGCGCCATTACAACATTCAGTGCACACTGCTGGATCCGGAGGAGGAGAAACACCCCGTCCCGTGTGGGTGTATCTTGCCCAAGTGTTGTCTTATAAGGGAGATCATAGAAAAACACACGCAGACCCTGGATTCATCACACTCAGGGTCTCAGGAATAAATATTGTAAAAATATAATATTAAAAACTTACTATGCATTATGATTCTCTTTGGGGGATATTTGGTCTCTGTTTTTTTACTTAAAAATTTCAGCTTATCTGCCTAAGGGATGTTTTTTACCCTTTGGCTACTGGCCATTTGAGACAGTTATTAACTGATAGTGTCATTCGTTGACTCTACTTATTTTAATATTTTGAAGGATTAAAATCATCTTGTTATTTATTGGTATATTCTTTAGTATTGTTGGTAATATTTAAAGTTTATGGTTGGTTAGTTAAAGTCGGCAAGATTGTACTATAGACTTCATTTTAATAATTAAGTGTTTGAGCAAGTTTCTTGGTGGCGTTGTTATAAAAATTAAGGTTTGACATTTTGGCGGATGATTTCAAATATAGTCCTGTTCAGTTAGGAGGACGATTATTTAATGGAACCATATCGTTATTGTTTCAACTAAATAAGAGCTGCCACTAAGGGCAATTAGATCATTTTGTAAAGATTGTATTCCTGATAGTTATTATCTCATCGAGTTGTATATGTTTGTTTCTTGAATAAAATAACTCTTTTGCTACCATCCCTGACTGTTTATTTGTGGGTGATGATGGGGGTGGATTACAAGTATAAATAAATTATATATTTTTAATGTGATGTTTGATGCATTGAAAACCATTGAAATGGTGAATTTTGAGATATCGAAAAATTATGGTGAAAATTTAAGATCAAACTCAAGAAAAACATGAATTGTCACATCTCTACAAAACTTGTTATGGCTTTGACTTCAAGGCCTTTGAGTTTAGGCTATATTCATACACATGTTCAAGGTTGTATATATAATTCCAAAAATAGCTCTGGAGAATTTTATAAAGACCCTATACATCAAGTTTTAGCCTAATATTATTATTATTAGCACCGTGTCTTACTACCCGTTCGGGTTATACGCACTTACGATAATGTGTAATAGTAGGGTGAGTATGAGATGAAATGGAGGACCTACAGTTTAACGTGGAATCCGAACCACGGTGGAGGTCTGGCATTCCCCACATTCACAAGATGTCTTGTCAGAGGTGAAGGAAAGGTTTGGCAATCAGATAAATCTATGCCGGGACCGAGGATTGAACCCCAGCCGCCAGCACAGAAGTCAGACACCTTACCCCTAGACCACCAGGTCACCTACTTTAGCCTAATAAAATAATTTCATTTCTATGTCAAGATACAGACAGACAAAACCACGAAAACCACTTTTTTGGGTTGAGAGTGTAATGAAACGTTCTCACCCATCAAAATCCCCAGTTTGATTTTTGATGCCGATCACAATACTTTCTCTTCGAGTATTCATGATAAAGTAAAAAAAAATCTTATTGTTAAAACATTAAATTTCATAGTGTGTATGTGTGGCATAGTTTCTTAAGAAGTGACATTGTTCGAGCTATCTTTGTTGGGGGTAATTTGTGTCAACCATTATTAACGTCTGGTACTTTGCATAAGCAATTGTAGACGTGTCCCCATCAAAACCTCGAACAATGACGTGAAAATGAATAGAATGGCTTGAGTAATTTTAAACAGTAATTGCCACTATTAAGTATTTCTTTCATTGTTGGTATGGGTGTGAACTTTACAACAAAATGAAATAGAAACATAGATACACACCTATTTTCGTAGGAAGAGCCCTGTCTGGGACATCTAGAAAAGTTATTAGAAATTACGTTCATATATTTTTATGTCAATTTATGTAACTTGTAGCTGTAAATGTATATATATATATATGCTATAAAATAACAATATATTTCAATGTTATTAATGTTGATCACAAAAATAATTTTAATTTTTCTAAGGATAGGTAGATAAATAAATAGAAGGATGGATAGATATTCATGAAGGCATTTCTGAAAACAAAAATATTGGTCTTGTTATGGCAAGATAATTTTGTATACAGCTGCATGGTTTGGAATAGCTAATTTAGTAATTTATGTTTCATGTGTTAGTAATGACGATGATTTTTCCCGTCCTCTTTAAACGCTAATGCAGGTGCAAGCATAGCTACCTTCCTTAACTCTCTATCGTATCAAGGTCATTAACTTACAAATTAAATAAAACTTATGATAGGGTTCATATAACACAGTCAAAATTATACTTTAAATTCATTTTTATTTTATTTAACTATTATGTTCAACACCAAAACTAATGACTTATTTTAAAGGGTAATGATTGGGAGGTAAACTTAGAGTAAGCACGCCTTGATTAGGGAGGGGGGAGAATGTGGGAGACCAGCCCGAAGTGTACCTAGCTGAGACTCAAACCTGGCCCCTACTTCATTTGTAATCCAAGTACACTTCAAGCTGGATGCCTTAAGGTGGGATGGAAGCGGATGCAAGAAAAGGATAGTGTTTTGTCACTTTTTATGGCAAAACTTTTTTTTAGGCTAAGATAAACTAACTATACTCCAATCGAAATATAGAATTTAAATGTCTTCACATGGTGATATCAACAGTTGTTGAATATCTGTCACGAGCATACCGGTACTAGATGACAAACTTATATTAAAAATGTAATTTTCCCATTATATGGATATTTTTAAGTAGACTCGTCTCGGCAAGACCGCGAGACTACAACACATTGCAGCACTGTCTATTACTTGACTGAGTCGAGGCCCGTGGCTCATTCCCCATTGTGAGGACTGAGCCACGCCCAAATAAAAAAATAAAAATGATATGCACTTGGAACTTAACCTTCTTTACTTCTCTCATATTGTATAATATCATTTTTTACTTTAATTACTTTCTATGGTTCATAAAAACCTGTGTGTGCTAATTTCTTTACTTCTCTTTTGTGCATGTTAAAGTGAGGCATGTTATCATATAAATTATATATATACTTTATCATATATTATATAAGTTTAATATATTTTAGGTGACCTGGCGGTCTAGGGGTAAGGTGTCAAACTTCTATGCTGGCGGCCGAGGTTCGATCCTCGGTCCCGGCAAAGATTTATCTGATTACCAAACCCTTCCTTCACCTCTGACAAGACATCTTGTGAATGTGGGGAATGCCAGGTCTCCACCGTGGTTCGGATTCCACGTTAAACTGTAGGTCCTCCATTTCATCTCACAATCACCCTACCATTACACATTAGCGTAAGTGCGTATAACCCGAACGGGTAGTAAGACGCGGTGCTAATAATAATAATAATAATAATATATTTTAAATTAGATGTTTATATTAATATTTATATAATAGTATATTTATATATAAATAATTATGCTTAAATTAAAACTAATTTAAAGTAATTTAAATTATGTGATATAAATGTCATAATAAAATAAATTCTTATTTTATAATAGAGTAATAGAAGGTCACATACCTACCAACTACCAACAAAAAATAAACAGTATTAAATCAAACACGAGAATGACGCCTTAGACCACACTAAGTGGATTAAAAATAATTATTGTTGACATGTGGCTCGAATTATTTTTATTTTGATGTTAACTGGAGAAAAATAATGGGAATATTTTTGTCTATGAAACAATGAAATATGGACTTGTTATACTATGTGGTGGCCTCATAGTCTAATGTGTCACTCTCTGGAATTCTCCGATCCTCCCCCTGGAAAATTTTGAAAATTGGATGCCTCTAGAAATTAGTTGGAGGTTTGATTCAAGACCATCTTTTCGCTTCAGATTCGAATATATCATAGGGCAGTGGAGTAAAGGGGTAAAAAAAAGGAAAATTTATTCCGGAGAGCGAGTGGAGAATATTTCCAGAGGGGGGAAGGGGCAATGCCCCTTTTTCTCCCTAGTCATCCGTGACTAGAGCTCTAAAGGTAACTGTGAAAGTGTGTTGTGTCACTTCTAAGTGGCCAGTGGCGGTCTGTAATTAAATGAGGGCTGGCCAGTGATAACCATTCATTATGATCACATGAACAAAATATATACACAATAATTATAGATAATCATGAAACATGGTGGAGAATTAGATAAAAATCCAAATCAAAGGTATTTTAGGGAACGAATCCCTCCAATTTCCCATGATTTTTTTAAAAAGTGTAATTACCTTAAAAGTGTTTTTTTTCCTACGTCTTAGTACCGGTTCGAATTATACAACACAACTACCCTAGTAAAATAGTAATGAGGAAGGCAGAATTTTAGAGGAATTGTACCTTCATTTGTGTGGAGTAAGAGTTGGGAGACCATTTAGTAAAAACCCAACTTCAGTACGGCCGTTCGGGATTCAAACTCCAATAACCTAGAACCTATTTGGATTAGTACTCACGTGGATTTTTTTTTAATATTTTGGATACCTCTGGAAGCTATTTGGAGTTTTACTTACGGAAATTTTTGTTAAAAACCTTCTCCCACACACAAAACCAAATAGTTATAAATTTAAATTAGTTGAAAAATGACACACGGACAGGGAAATCGAACCTAGAACCTTCGGTTTAGCGTGCCAATGTTCTACCACTGAACTATACAGGATTCTCTCCTTGAACAGGGTAATTCTTCGCTCATAAATTAAGGCTAAGTCTGTGATGGACGTGTGTAAATCGTTGGCTACGTATGAGTGAAGTCTGACCCTGAGCAAGGGACGAAACATAAAATACTAGTACAGATTTGGGAAAACTAGCAGTTAATTTCTCAACAAATGATTGGCTAAATAACTTGACTTGTTTGATTATATTTTTAAATAAAATTTTAACTTTTGTGTTTATTAATCTACTTTTCTTTATCATATTCCTGATTTTGCACATGTTTAGCAATCTGACACATCCTCCCCCCTCTAACATAGGCTGAGAAACAAAAGGAGATAAGTCACATAACTATCAACAAAAAAGTTAAAATAATTTTAACAATCACAAAAAATATATAAAATGTTACGGTGTAACGTACAGACATTTACTAAAAACTCGTAAGATTTGTGAAACGAAATAATATATACATTGTTACAGAAACACTCCAGCAAGCTTAAATGAAATAATATACACACAGAAACATAGAGAAAAGAGTTATTTTTCTGTCCACCAATGAGCATAATTTTTTTTAGCACCGCGTCTTAGTACCTTTTCGGATTATACGCGTATGTATAAATTACACTAATGGTTTTAAGGATTAGGAAGGCTATGTTTCAAAGAAACGTGCCCACATTTGCGTGGAGGGAGAGTGAAAAACCACCCTCAGTACACTCTACTGAGATTCGAACCTCAATCTCTCCGCCAATGGTAGTCTAGTCTACTGCAAGAGTAGCGCGTTAGACCATGCAGCCACCGAAGTTTGTAGCTGGCCTGAGCCGGATCGGTTAAATAATTTCGGCTCTAGGGTGAGATACAAAGAGATAGATAGACGGCATCGTTAAAACCACTTTTTATGTTTCAGGGAGTCATCATGAAATGTTGACATTTATCAAAATCTAAATCTTGACTATTTTTGACGTTCACAATACTTCTCTTAATCTCTTAAACCAGTGCCCCGCATCGGTAGATAAACGGACTAAGGTGTCTGGCTCATCTAGGTTTATCTGCCGGTGACAGGGAGAGCGAGGTTTGGATCCCGGCCTGATAAAGAACGTGTTTTCTTCTAAATTTGTTTCCCCCTCTTTCTACATGCCATATACATTTCCTCTAAATTATCCTACTCATACTTAAAACACTAATATTTCGAGCTAGACTTAGGTTCTTTAACTCATTCCCATAACCTTGGTTTGCCAAAATGCTTTGAACTTTTCTCTTTGAGGGAATACAAATATAAAAAAAAAAGTCCTCTGACCTCACCATCTGGCTCCCCTCCCCCCCTTCACACCCCCATTATTCATCTTCTTTGAAGCTATAACACCGGAACATCCTATTGGCTGGCTCCAGACCTCGGCGGGCCGCATTATTCCCAAGGCGGATTGAGGTCCCCGTCGTTCCGCCGGACTAGCTCGTTTGGTTGAAATGAGTTTGGGAGGGAGAGGGGCGAAGGGAGGCTCGCTTATTGCTGCCACCTGTCTGAGCTCGGGTGATGTCTTTATTTTCTTCTGGCTCTTTCGTTCGGTAATAACAGCCTGCTTGCTGCCTGCCTGGACGCTCTGGATGACCTTGATCATCTCTTCCCCCTCGCGTGGTATCTCTATCTCTCTTCCTCCTTGCCATGCCCGTTCACACGATACCTTTTACTCTTCCGCTTCAATGGGCACGCAAGACGCCGCGGAAAAACAATCGAGTCAATGGAAAGAATTATGATAATAGAAAGAGTATTTATTCTTTTATCAAGGTGTTTATAGTCCATTATACACTTCGTATGAAGGAAAGATAGTGGGTTGCTGAGATACGTATTAGTTTATACTCTATACAAACAGAGAGGTATGTATATAAACGGCTAAATATAAAAATAGATAGATTTCCCTCCCATTACTTCCTCTTTGCCAAAAAAAAACAAAAAACTTCAAGACGTCAGCCCACAATCGAGTCATACTTACCGATTGTCCACTCTCTTTTGGTGCAGATAATGTCGACTTCTGCGGAGATAGGATGTAATTTAGTCAGAACAACGAACCCTCAGGCCATTAATCTTAGTTTTCTAGACCGGAGTCGTTAGTTTTTTATTCAAGGAGCTCCTCATTTGTCCTCAAGAGGTTGAGGAGACCCCTTTCTAGACCCACTGCTTCACAGAAAGTCTGGAAGTGCTTATAATTGAACCCGGAACCTCTGGATCCGTAGCCAGGTGCTCTGACCACTAAAACACAGAAGTGGTAATGTCCCTCTTTCTATCTATAATGTAGACTATATATATATATGTGTGTGTGTGTGTGTGTGTGTGTGTAGTTATAATAAGTAGTACCCTTTTCTTGTAAGTATTTGAAAGCTTTAAAAAAGAGCAACAAATAACTATGAGAGAGATGGCATATATATAATTACCAAGCTCCATTAGTGCACATTTGGATTCCAGAGCTGGGTGTTTGTGGAACTGTACTGCTCAGGTTAAATTTGTTTGTAAGGAACTATATATATACTAATGTACTAATATGTACTAATGGGGCTTGGTAATCATATAAATATGGCAACTCTTCCATTGCTGTTTTCTTAGGGTTTACTTACAATAAAAAAAATGTTACTCGTCATTGGAACTGCACAAATAGAAAGCCCCGCGAATTGTCCGCGTATCCCTCTTCTTCTATCTTAACCCTTAATGCTAAAATAAAGAAATTTTGACTTCGGTATTTGAACCAATAACATCCCTTGAGAAGTGGATGGACCTTATCGAGCTTGAATTAAGTTCTATATTAAAATAAGTTACATTGATCATAATTGTTCGTGGGGATGCATAGTCGATTTCGCCAACGTATATATAAATGGTTTCCAAAGAAAGCAATTCGGCACCCTCGATTGCCACGAACCTCTTGGTGAGATTTCTTGGAAATTTGAAATAAATTAAGAATATTTAAAAGTATAACTAAAGCTATAAAAAAGAATCATAATCACAATCAAAAAATTAATGATAAAAATAGTGGGATGACTTATTGTTTCCTCACTAGTATTTGTATTTGCAACGCAGAACTAGCGCTACTAATGTATGAGTTGGCAGTCCTCTTAGCGGAAGTATGGTTATTTTATTGTACTTGTGCTCATTAATACTGTAGTTCGTTTTAAAGTTAGTTTTTAAGAATACACTCTTTTCAAAGTTAATTTAATTTTGTAAAATGTTCAATAACCATAGTTCAAATGGACCAGTTTATTGTTTATAATTTAAATTTGAGACATTTTGAGTAATAATAGCGTTGTTTAAGCTTATACTCGATAATATCTACAAGTGGCAAACACAATCATATAAAAAAAAAGTAGGCCTATTTCTTAGTGTCTTCATACTTGGGACAATTCAACTCCAAGGTAAGAAAATTAATTTATAATTTACTGATTATTTATCTTGTGGTTTTACATGGATTAGTAAATAATATATTCATTTTGATTAAATGACGCTATAGTAAACTTTAGCCTTATTTCTTATAAGTTCAAACATGATAATAATAATAATAATTGTTAATCCATGTACGCCATCCTTTTGATTATTTTGCAAGCTTTTTGTGTGTGAGTGAGCATCATTTAAATAATATTGACATGGAAATAGATGTATGATTCAAAACAAATTATTTTCAAAACTTTTAAAAAACTAACTTAATTTCAAAATTCCATTGTTTAAGGATGTTCAAGCAACTTTTGAATGTACGTTTGTTGGGAAACTATTTTGTGCTCTCTTCATAAACATTGTTATAAAATAAACATTGTTGGATACCGGTACTTATTTGGGGGGGTGGGGGGGGAGCTTTGATACAAAAATCAACTTTATGTGTATATGGATGTTTATTGAATTCTTACTAATTTAAATAAATCTGATAGTATTTTATACATGGTCGTTTATACTTTTGGTATTGTAGTAACAAAATATTTGGATTTAGGGTGTGAAAATTTCATTTATTTTTGGGTGACTTTAGGTTAAAAATACTTGTGTTGTGATCTACAACGAAGTTTTTTTAATTTTTGTGACGAATTACTGCTTAGGACGACGGGTGCGTGAATAAATATAATCGCTTTATCATGAACTTTCTGTCCAAACTTACATTTTTGAAATATACTGGTAGTTCCAATACTCATTGCTAGATCGCAACACTAGCCACTTCTAATGTTCGTATGTATACAAACGAATACAACATGACATGAAATATGAAAAACCAGTCAAACATTATTGTTAGGAGACGGGGTTAGTGCCTGTATCACGATCAACTTAACGTAACGTTCACTTAAAGTTAACTTAACGTATATGTGATCACGATTCACGTAACTTGACAATTCGAATCAAACATCTCCATTCTAGAGAAGGTGTTGTGATCTGTGTTTTGTACAATTTATATTAGTGTTTATGATCCGTGAATGTTTACGGTTTTCTACCGATATCATTTATGTTTCATTAAACTTTTTGGATTAATCTAGCTTTGCTATTTTAGTTTAATTCTTAAATTTACTTTAGTCTAATAATACCACGAGTTGTGATATTAATTGTATATGATAAAATATATATTTTTACAGTAAAAAAAAATCATTCAAACCTATTGTCAGTAGGCCCTAGCTCTTTGACACCTTTTTATATTAATACATGGCTAAATGGCTAACCACATAATACCATTTTATATAATAAAAGCTTTGTGGTTTTACCTTATTTACTATATTTGAATTAAGTTAGTTAAGTTTGAATGAAGCCTGTTCTATAATGTTCTACTATGATATGACACTAGCGCTTATTTTAATTAAATGTCAGGTGACCTGGCGGTCTAGGAGTAAGGTGTCAGACTTCTATGCCGGCGGCCGGGGTTCAATCCTCGGTCCCGGCAAAGATTTATCTGATTACCAAACCCTTCCTTCGCCTCTGACAAGACATCTTGTGAATGTGAGGAATGCCAGGCCTCCACCGTGGTTCGGATTCCACGTTAAACTGTAGGTCCTTCATTTCATCTCACAATCACCCTACCATTACACATTAGCGTAAGTGCATATAACCCGGACGGCTAGTAAGACGCTGTGCTAATAATAATAATAATAATAATAATAATTAAATGTCCGATCACTAGTAGACCTTGGTCTTAAAGCCAACAAATGAATTACTAAATAGCCCTGTTAATATTAATTGCATACTGATTGTCTGGCTAGATCACGTGATACCCTTCAAGTAACTTATGCCGGGATCACAATCAACCTAACGTAACTTAACGTAAAGGATCTCCTCTTGTGTTTAAATGGAAGCGTTCAGGATGCAGTAAACTTAACGTTGACTTGTAGTTAGCTTAACGTAAGAGAGTTCTTGGGAGGCCTTTTACTTTAAGTGAACGTTACTGAAGGGTATCACGTGATCTATCCAGCCAATCATGGGAGTACGTCAACAGGGCTATTTAGTAATTAATTTGTTGGTATTATGACAATTTTTTTTTGCGTAAGTTCTAGTGATCAGACATTGAAACAAAATATTATTATTATTAGCACCGCGTCTTACTACCCGTTCGGGTTATACGCACTTACGCTAATGTGTAATGGAAGGGTGATTGTGAGATTAAATGGAGTACCTACAGTTTAACGTGGAATCCGAACCACGGTGGAGGCCTGGCATTCCTCACATTCACAAGATGTCTTGTCATAGGTGAAGGAAGGGTTTGGTAATCAGATAAATCTTTGCCGGAACCGAGGATTGAACCCCGGCCACCAGCATAGAAGTCTGACACCTTACCCCTTGACCGCCAGGTCACCGACGAAACAAAATAATTAAATTAAAATAGGAAAGCGAAATATGTTAAAAAGTTTTGTAAAATATATTTATTAAGTCGATCGAAAACGGTAAACATTCACAAATTATCACTATAAAACTAATAAAAATCACAGATCACACTCGAGAATGAAGATGTTTGACTCGAGTTGTTACGTTAAGTTACGTGAATCGTGATCAAACATACGTTAAGTTAACTTTAGCTTAACTTTAAGTGAACGTTACGTTAAGTTTATCATGATTCCGGCATTAAAGTAAAAGACCTCCCAGAACATCTCTTACGTTAAGTTAACTGCATCGTGATCGCTTTCATTTAAACACAAGAGGAGGGCCTTTACGTTAAGTTACGTTAAGTTAACTTTAAGTTGATCGTGATCCCGGCATAAAGGGGTAAACACAATTGTGTTTTTGCGTAAATAAATAAAACTTATAAGATTAAGTATTTATTAGTAAGTTTCAATAGTGTGGTTATAAATTGTGACTAAGTGTTAAAGGAAATGAAAAGAGAACTGAGAGGCTAACCCAGGCCCAGTGACAGAAATTTGGAGCCCGATACACTGATGTACTTGAGGCACCTTTCCCCAGACAGGTACAGAGCTGTAATCAACAAAAAAATAAAGAATAAATTATTATTGTTCAGGAATGCCAGGCCTTCACCGTGATTCGGATTCCACGTTAAACTGTAGGGCCTTCATTTCATCTCACAATCATCCCTACCTTTACACATTAGCGTAAGTGCGTACAACCCGAACGGGTAGTAAGACGCGGTGCTAATAATAATAATAATAATAATAATATTGTTCGTGTAACAATCTCAAAAAGTTACCACCCGCTTCGGTGGCCGTATGGCCTAAGGCGTCACTCTAGAAATATACTAGACTGTTGATGACGTGGAGATTGAGGTTCGAATCTCGGTCGGGTGAACTAGGGGTGGTTTTCCAGGATTGTTTTTATAAAATAGTTTTTTGCTTTACCTCAACGCAAAAATGGGTACACATTCTCTAAATATAACCTTCCTAATTCCTAAATTTATTAGTTTAATTAGTACCGTATATAAGCGTCAAACGGGTAGTAAGACAAGAGGAAAAGTTAACATCAATTTTCAGGACACCAACAATTAAACAATTATAGCTATTGTTTTAAATTGTCCCACAGTATAAATTCTTTCATAACTAGTTCGTTACTGTTATAATTGTTTAAATTTTACTTTCATTTTAAAATAATTGTAATTAATAGTATATTATGTCATGTTATTAGTTCATTCCTATTCGACTGATATTACATATTATATTTAACTTTATAAACTAGTTCGTTACTGTTATAACTGTTTGACTTTTATTTTTATTTTAATTATGTGGTCAATTATTAGTGTATTATGTCATGCTATCAGTTTGTACCTATTTGACTCAAATTATAGCACTAATTGTAAATGTAAATAGTTAATACCAAAATATGCTAACGTCCTGTAAAGGTTAATCATAATGTAACTATACACAATAGTTAATTTATCAATTATCTAATTTGAACCATACTTTCATAAATTATAAGAGATATTTATGTCTTGACCTATATTATTTTCCTATTTTAGTTTAATTAATTTGGTTAAAAGTCCGATCACTAGAACTGAAGCTAAAGAGTAGGCCTTGGTCATAAAACCAACAAATTAACTACTAAATAGCCCTGTGGACGTCACTCGCATAATGGTTGGCTGGCTAGATCACGTGGTACCCTTCATTTAACGTTCAACTAACGCGAATGACCTTCCGGTACATCTATTAAGTTAAGTGAACTGCAAGTAAACGTTAAGTTAACTGCATCGTGATTGCTTTCATTTAAAAACACGTAGATATCCTTTACGTTAAGTTACGTTAACTTAACGTTAAGTTGATCGTGATCCCGGCATTAGTAACCATTACTCTTAAAAAAAATGTTCTAAATATCTTCTAGAGGCACTTATGTTTGTGAAATTATTTCACCTCCGGCGGTTGCCCCCCCACCCCCTCAATTTTGGGGTGGTTACGGCCTTGGGTTCAGCCACTGCTAAATTTACGACTACACCACTGAGTCAACATGTGAAGAAAATAATACTTTATGTTGGTACTTGAGATATATTTATTTTAGTTTGGCAAAAAAAAAATTTTTTTGATACAAAAACCACAAAATAACTGCACTTATTTCGTGTCACCTACACTCAGGGGTGCACCCACGGGAGGAAGGAGGGAGGGTCTTGGGGGCCGAAGCTCCCCCCCCCCAGCTGAAGGCCCTCCCTCAGAAAATTAAAAATATTATTACCACTATGTTCTGTCATTCAATTATATTTTGTTTAATTACATTTAATATAAAACAAATTATTTTGTGCAATAATTAGGGCTTTCAAAGGGATATTTTTTTCTGTTGATTTTTAAATGTACTGCAAATTGCACTTAAACGATAACTGGAACTGTGATACCGTAATATTTTCTAGAAATAATTAAATTCTCTACTCTTTGTAGATAAAGTTTTAATGAGTTTTAATGTGGGTACAATAATTTAAATTATTATTTTAGAGCAATTATGTAAACACTATTGTATCAGGAAGAGGGGAAGGGGCAGTTGAGATACTTTTATATGCCCCCCACTCCCATCAACTGCAAATCCTGGGTGTGAAGAAGAATGTGTTAACCAGTGAGGTACACAGTGACAGAAGATGGGCTGAGGACCCGATTTTTCTACAAATTAGCTTAAATATTATCCTTTACATCCTTTGAAATCAAAAATTTTCCCAGGGGAGAAAGCCCCGAACCTCCACTTTTTAGGGGGCGTCGCTGATTCTCCATCTTTTTTTATCCCCCTACTTCGAATCAAATTTCCAAATATTACAATAATTGAAATATATAAGGGTGCAATTGTGAAAATGATTATGTAAAAAGCCCCCCCTACCTCAAAATCTTGGTTGCGCCCCTGCATACACTCCCACCCTAAAGTGCGTCAAAACTGTCTCGTGTGTATCTCTCTGTCTTCCCCGCTTCTCGCAGCGGCCAACCAAAACCTCTCGCTGCTCGGATAATTGCTTCATCTTCACAGCCTCTGCTCTGTAACACACCAAACATCCTTGCGCGTCTCAAACTTCACTAACTCCACATAGGCGTGGGGTTGATACCACGGGGGGGAGTCTATAGATTTTCATCATTACGAAAGGGGGGAAGGTTTAATACGAATATTTTTGTCAGTTATTTCCATTAATTTGAAGTATATTTAAGGTGGTATGGAAGGTGACTCGAGATAAAGCCAGTATTTTTACAGTTTTTATATATAAAAAAAAAATTCGGCCCAACAAGTAAAATATTTCCTCTAGTACAAACATAGTATTTAATCTTTTTCATATAGTGACATCAAAATTTCTTGAATAACTGCCAAGGATGTTCTGGAATTTAATGACAATTTTTTCTCTTCATCTAAAAAGTTTTTCATCCAATGCCGCTATGCTCATGAGGGCTATTCAACAACTGTTGATATCACCATGTGAAGCACATTAAACTCTATGTTTGTACTGAATCAATATTTTATTTATTTTGGACAAAAAAATGTGTTGTCATAAAAAATGTAAAAACACTGGCTTCTTCTCGTGTCCCCTTTCATCGCACCTTGAGGTTCACTTTCCTAACAGACTGATTATATCAACACACTACTTACAAACTAACTTAAATCTAGAACAGACCCAACACCCAACCTCACGGTCGTTAATGCATCACTGTTAAAGAGGAAACCCACATTTCACCAATGATAAATTTTTCTGCCATTCCAGGAACCGAACCCTGGATCCTTAGCCCAGTAAAGAGACGCACTACCGACTGAGCTAAGTTGTGGGACTTAATACGATTAATATAACGGGAATAATAATTATATAAGTAATATAAATAACAAGTAGTATTCAACCTTTTTTTGTTTGCGCGCCCTCGAATATATTTCTTCAGCGTTATATCCCTAAATTGTTGGTGCATAATGCAAGCTATACGTATTCTATAATCTACATATAAAATAAATGACATACAAAATAATGTATTAAATTATAAACTTTGAATGAGAAATACACATGTGTAAATATAGCTTATATATATATATATATATATATCCCCCTCCCCCCCGTACCGCAGATTTGTGCCCCAGGTTGAATACTACTTTTTAAATAAATGTGCATTGCTTCAAACATAGATTTCCATTTTGATGAATACAGCACTTTATTGTTTCTTTGGTTGTGATGAGTGTGTTCTAGCTACATACCTACATTATTTTGGGGGCACGGGGTCCCTACAAATGACGCATTCTCGATTTCTGAGGGCATTCCACAAAATATAATTTATATCCCGGAATGATTTTGATCTCGGTTTGTTAAATAGATTATTGCAAATTTGACTTTTAAATGGATTAGATAATGTTGCAATTAAGTCAGATGCTAAAGAGTGCTATTTTAAAAACTGATAGAAGGGTTTCTCACTCATTCTGACTTAGGCTTTAACTGTGCCTAAGTTGGTTTTCTATTTTAATGGACAGTATCCTATCAATTTCGTTGTTTTATATCGCTATATTTCATGGACATTTTTCAATAACAAGAATATAAAAAATGTCATTGTTAGATGTGTGATGACCATATTTATTTTTAGAAAAGGTGGTACAAACAAATATATTAAACATACTATGAGTGTGACGAATATAATGATTTTTTACAACTACCATTGAATCAACAAAACCACTGGTTCAGTTGGAGAATATAAGAAATGTATTTACTATTTCACATACTCGCCGAACATAAAAAAATAACATCATCGGGGAGCTTACAAAATTATCATCAGCCACTGGTGGATGTTAATAAGTCACGTCAATATTAGGTTTGGTTAGGTTAGTTTAGGTTAGTTTACTTTAGGTTAGGTTAGTTTGGATTTATATTCAATTCTTTCATCAACATATATTATATAATTTATCAAATCACCGGTAAATGTAAATAATACAGTTCATGTAAAAGACTTTCACCCCACTGCATTGGGAAATTTATAAAATTATTGGTAAATGTAAATAAATCCTGTTACTTATTAAATATTCAATTGCTTTTGTTGAATCAATATAATCAGTGGTAATTTTTCAAAATAATTAACTCAAACTTTCACAGTAATATATAAATATATATGCATATATCACAAAAAAAAAAAAT
>CABEEJ010001291.1:0-22025 GCA_901482245.1 Timema douglasi | reverse complement strand
GGGGGGGGGGGGGGGAAGCTTAAAAATATTTGAAACACAAAACTAGTTATTAAATCTCAATTTTACTTGCTAATTGCATCTAGTCAAATAATAATTAAAATAACGTTAGTTTTATCATCAATTTCAAGGAACCAATATTAATGTCAAGATAAAACTATGTTAAATTAAACATATTTTTTTTACTTTCACTATTGAGTATAGATAAACTTAAAATGTTGGTTACTAATAATTTCAAATTAAGACTGCCTTACAAAAGTTCTAATAATACATATAATAAAAGCAAAACACCTCTAGGAAAAAATCAAAACTATTAAATACCAAGAAACATCGATTAGAGACGTACTATATAACAAAATAAATAATTGGGTGACCTGGTGGTCTAGGGAAAAGGTGTCAGACTTCTATGCTGGCGGCCGGGGTTCAATCCCCGGTCCCGGAAAAGATTTATCTGATTACCAAACCCTTCCTTCACCTCTGACAAGACATCTAGTGAATGTGAGGAATGCCAGGCCTCCACCGTGGTTCGGATCCCACGTTAAACTGTACGTCCTTCATCTCATCTCACAATCACCCCACCATTACACATTAGCGTAAGTGCGTATAACCCGAACGGGTAGTAAGACGTGGTTCTAATAATAATAATAATAATAATAATAATAACAAAATAAATAAAACGTAAGTATACACTAATTTTAGTAGGTCCGTTATGTAAGGGTTTTTTTTCCTAGCAAAATTCAGCTTTTCCCAAATATAACTTCTAAAATTAAAACGTTATCAATGTTGCCGCAAAGAAATATATTTGAATTTTCTGAAACTGTTCTTCCAACCCAAATCATGTTATAAGGCTCTTCATATGCAAATTGTGCCGTAGTTTATTGGGTTTAGTAAGTTTGTAAGACTTATGCCATTATATATTTCAACTAGTAAATAATCTTCGATTGTACAACCTTTGTGAATGGGATCTTTTTTTATCGGCGGTGACCTGGCGGTCTAGGGGTAAGGTGTCAGACCTCCGTGCTAGGGGTACGGGGTTCAATCCTCGGTCCCGGCAAAGATTTATCTGATTACCAAACCCTTCCTTTACCTCTGACAAGACATCTTGTGAATGTGGGGAATGCCAGGCCTCCACCGTGGTTCGGATTCCACGTTAAACTGTAGGTCCTCCATTTCATCTCACAATCACCCTACCATTACACTTTAGCGTAAGTGCGTATAACCCGAACGGGTAGTAAGACGCGGTGCTAATAATAATAATAATTATTATTATTATTATTTTTATCGGTTTTTTAGTCTAAAGATTTTATTCTTGAAATAAGATGTTAAGGCTGACAGTTATATTATTCGTTTGGTTTATTATTTAATAATTAAGGATTTTTCTTTTAATTGCTTTTATTATGATGTGTGATGAAAATTTAAAAATGTTATTTTTAGTATACTTATTTTTTTAAATAATAATAGTAATGTTGGTGGATTTGTATTAAGATTATTATTAATACCAAATCCTAGAATAATTATTTGTCTTGCTATAATATTATTATTATTATTATTATTATTATCATTAGCACCGCGTCTTACTACCCGTTCGGGTTATACGCACTTACGCTAATGTGTAATGGTAGGGTGATTGTGAGATGAAATGGAGGACCTACAGTTTAACGTGGGATCCGAACCACGGTGGAGGCCTGGCATTCCCCACATTCACAAGATGTCTTGTCAGAGGTGAAGGAAGGGTTTGGCAATCAGATAAATCTGTGCCGGGACCGAGGATTGAACCCCGGCCGCCAGCACAGAAGTCTGACACCTTACCTTAGACCACCAGGTCACCGAATAAATGATCAAATTAAAACTCTTTGTTAATATTTTATTCCATTCTTAAAAGAATAACAACAAAAAAAAGATTTGATTTTATTACTAATAATATTGTAAAATGTTATCAATTTACAATTTGATCGCAAACAAAAAATGCAAAACTGAAAAGTGGACTGTACTCTTTCTTTTTATCTCTTTGTGAAACAAAATAAGTCAACGACTATATCAAATCATTTTATCGATTCGAGCGGAGATTATAAGAAGGCGGCAGCTTTTCTCCTCCCCTACTTACTCTTTTAGAGAAAGGTTTCCGACCGAATTTATAACTTAATTTCAAGATAGCGGTGAAAGCTATGCCATTGTCCATGGCAAGGGGTCTGTCTTCCTGCGAGAGAGAGAGAGAATTTGAGAGCAATTAGACTGTGATGGGTAGTAAACACTGAGAGTCTATAGAGTAAAGATCTGAAAGAAGAGTGGGATAGAGTCTTTTGAAAGTCGCCGGCGCCCCAAGGCCAAAGTCTGTAAAGCGTGACCAAAGCATTGCCTTTTTTCTTTTTTTTTTTCCTTACCCCAAAGAACAAGTCACCGACCCCCCTCACCCCCTTTAACACCGACACCTCCCCCACTCCCTGACACACAAACACCTTCAGATCTCAAAATGAAAAAAATAAACTTATTGAGTGGTGCAAAAAAAACCTGTCATTTTTTTACTTTACAAACTGTAATTTTCAATACTTTCAAGATTATAGCTGAATGTGGGGAATGCCAGGACTCCACCGTGGTTCGGATTCCACGTTAAACTGTAGGTCCTCCATTTCATCTCACAATCACCCTACCCATTACAAATTAGCGTAAGTGCGTATAACCCGAACGGGTAGTAAGACGCGGTGCTAATGATAATAATCATTTATTACTCCTTACAAAATAAATATGAACATTATCAAGAACTATTATTAGTGTTATTTTATGGATTTTGAAAAATATGAATACGTAAAAAGAGATCAAGTAACTTTTCTAGCTCTAAGAAAATTGAAAACTGGACTGTCGTCCGGTAATAAACAAATAAAAATGCATAAATATTAGGTTGATAAAAAATAATAATATCTACCTTAAACAATAAAGATAATAAACACTGTTTGATGATTTTCTCGGTTATATATATATAATTAGAAATGGGAAGCTTAGATCCTCAATTCCTAGAATTCCTAAAATCCTATGGTAACTTATTAGAAAGACTCGAAATTCGAAAAAAAAAAAATATATATCCAATATTATGAATACCTTGATATAACAATTTTAAGCAATTAATAAATGGGGCTGTAAAGATTTGTGTAGTTGAAAGGATATATTTTATTTTCTTTATTTATTTGAGGTATTTAACGCGCACCTTTTGAACTGACTGATTAAATCAGCACACGAGAATTTCTATGAACGAGAGCAGAAGGTTCTACCAATTTTGCTGGAAAAGGTATTTTCACATACCTTCCAGGTATTATTTTACATACCACTGTCGATATAGGACCGACGGCTTTACTTCTCCTCCGAAGAAAGTTGTGCTACATATTTATATTGCCCAAGAAAAGTCCGTTGGCCTTGGCTGGGCTTGAACCCACAAAGAACGAGTCCCGAGGTGAGCTCTTTACCCCCAAACCACCGAGGTCGAGCAAGGAAGGACAACAAAATTACAAAAAAATATATCAAATTATATTAGTATGTTTAATTTATTTAACAAAAATCCTTGTTATCTATGAGTTTGACAAACAATTAACAAAATATCTTTTGTCAGTGCCAAGTGGTATCAAGTCTTAAATAACATTATATATATATATATATATATATAGCTTCACTTTACTAAAATTGTAATTTTTTTAAAATTTGAAGATCCTAATTTAGATTAAATATTTGTAAGAAAATTTAGGATAATGGATCGATATTTGGCTTCGAAATGATTCGACCATTTCAAACTGGAAAATAATTGCAGTTTTAAAACAAATTTAAAATATTTAATTTTAATTGTCCTTATTCTGAAAGCTCTAAAACTTACCATATCAATTTTGATGTATTCATACGCAATGTAGTGTTTCTGTGTCGAATCATATTTAACAGGTGGTGTAAATTTTTTACTTATAAGCTAAGATAAAGATGGTGGCTTTTTGCTTCGTGTTGGATACCCTCATTTTTCTAGAAGCCTCCCTCTACAGTCCACTTTTCATGGTAACGGTTTTATCTGACAGTTAGATAAGTTTCTATACCTACTTTCATGTATGCATACATCAAGTCTTGTGATCGGGAGCTGTTACTTTTTATAGATCTTATCAATACTTATAAAATAACACTAATAAAACAGTAAAATATTAATAGCTTTGGACGTAAAAATTATGTTTGTATTTTCTAAAAGATCCTTCTAATGAAAATGTTACATTATTTTGTCGGTTTCTCTCGCCTTTCTACGCTCCGGTCATTTTGGCGGGAGTCTCACGCCTAGTGCTGCTCTGACGGTCTGTTTCGGAACCTCTGGTCTAAACCAACTTCCTGGCAAGTAAAACTTCCTACACAATACAAAACTGAGTGACGTTTATGTATTTTTTTACTTTTTCAAACTTGTTATTTACAAAATACGGTGCTGTTCTACGACTTTAAAAAATGTGAACATCTTACTAATGATAAATCAGGGATCGAGAAAACACTTCAGTGACGTATTTTGTACCTTTTTTTTTATCACCGCGTCTTATCTGTTCTGGTTATACACATGTATGATACTCTAGCCGGTAGGGATGAAGAAAGTAGCATTTTGAGGTAATCTACCCACATTTGCGTGGAAAGGAGAGGGGGAAACTATTTAGGATAAACCCCCCTTAGTAGACCCTACCAGAATTTGAACACGGTTCTCCCCATCATCAGCAGTTTGCACCTCATTAAATAGTTGACTTGTACTATTCTATTATAAATTTGCTATTTATTATTATTATTATTATTATTTAGCACCGCGTCTTACTTGCCGTTCGGGTTATACGCTTTAAGTACTAATTACACTAATGGATTGGGAAGGTTGAATTAGAGGAGGTGAACCCGCATTTGCGTGGAGGGAGAGTGAAAAACCATTTAGGAAAAACCACTCCCAGTTCACCCGACTGAGATTCGAACCTCGATCTCCCCGTCCTCGGCGGTCGGGTTCAACATGACTAGCGCGTTAGCCAACTCCGCCACCGAGGCGGGTTGCTATTAATTAATTTGTTCAAATGTTTCCTGCTCTATTGTAATCATTACTTGCAAATGCGTGTTACATTTTCACGTGATATAGTTAGCCCTACAGGGCAAGGCGTCCGACGACACTCAACATTTCATCGCCTAGCTCCAGATAAATATTAATAACAGGATTGATTCAACAACTAAAAAAAACACTTTTACAAAATTTAAACCCGCCTCTGTGGTGTAGTTGGCTAACGCGCTAGTCGTGTTGAGCTCGACTGCTGAAGACGGGGAGTTCAAGGTTCTAATCTCAGTCGGGTGAACTGGGAGTGGTTTTTCCTAAATGGTTTTCAACTTTCCCTATGCAAATGCGGGTTCATTTCATCTATATTAAACCTTCCTAATCCATTAGCGTAATTAGTACTCAAGCGTATAACCCGAACGGGTAGTAAGACGCAGTGCTAAATTAATAAATAAAAGTTAATATACTTCGTGTTGTTCTGAACTGCCGAGAATGGGGAGATCGAGGTTCGAATCTCGGTTGGGTGAACCGGGGATGGTTTTCCCTAAAATGATTTTACACTCTCCTTTCACGCAAATGTGGGTTCACTTTTTTCTAAATTAAACCTTCCCAACTCATAATTAATTAGCGTAATTAGTACTTAAACGTATAACACGACCGGTTAGTAAGACGCGGTGCTAAAATAAAGTTCATATACATAAAGGTATTAACATAAACAGTGTCCCTGTAGTCTAATTGAGTGGGTGAGTATAAACAAGTTTAATGGGGGCAATAACCCGCTCATGGTTCATTAACAAGATTGATCACGAAACAACTAACTCTCAGATTGAAACAAAGACTGACATTATTCCTAGTTAGACTACGAACCAGATCACAAGGTCAAAAATTGTGCGTTTGAATATATTATATGCGGTACCTAGCTTCTCAAAGAACACTCCTGCTCTACACTAATCATAAACATCTGAAGACATATTAGATCGAATGGACAGTAGAAACATTATTAATTTAGTAAGCAGAGAGTCCCAGCAAAACATTTACTAAATAGTAGGATAGTTCGTTGGAATATAGCTCCCTTGGGAAAGCATTACGTGGGGAAAAGATGATTAATAAAATACAAGAACTAGCAGAAAGGATGTCTTGTTGGCGATTTTAGTGGTGACAAGGTAGTTGGCATCGGGTGATCATGGTGTTACACGAGCCAGGCAGTCGTGAGTCTACTGTAGAAGATTATACCAGTTACTTGTAGTGATGTTGTTTCTTAAACCACATTTATTATGTAACAAGCAGTGCCGGCTTGTAGCTGAAATTAGTGGGGGGTGCTGCTAACACGGGAAGCATTTTTTACTTCACAGCCGCAAAGCCAACTTTTCCGTTGGTACCATTCAGAATTAAAGCTACGAATATATTTCTTATTGTTGCTTTTGCCTGGCTGAGATATTAGAATATCAGGTGTTGCACGACCTCTTTTCTTATCTGTAACTTTCTCATCTAGATATAGCTGTTGAAGATCACTTACAGTCACAGAACTTATTTCTTGGGGATATAAGTCCATGGTTAAAGTCTTCTGTTAAATAAAAGAACCGAAAAAAATGAATCAAATAGAATATTTGGAAGTAGAATAATAATCTAATTCTACACTCTTTTACACTTTATCATATTCAAGAATATGGTACACGGTTTTAATCACAGCACACGCTGAGTAAAAAAACCTTCCTTTCACCATCACACCAGGACCGGCACTGCGAGAGCAACAGTGCTCTCTCTGTCTGGCAGTCCCGCCTTCCTCTCCACCCCCTCCTATATGCGCATGTGCACAGCAGTCAAACACCGCGTCGCTGGCACTTTGAAGGAAAAAGAAAAAAGGACCAATTATATTAAATGTTATCGATAATATCAAGTGGAAATAGGGGTGCTACAGTTCCGCAGTGTCTATACACGAGCCGCCACTGGCAACAAATTGGACCCAACATTTTGGGAGACAAGACATGTGGAAAAGTAAGCCGCGTTTATTGTCGCCAACTTGTTGGACCAACATCCTGATTCCTTCACCTTTTTTAAATCAGTCTGCACATTTATAGCCATGGATAACGACGTATTACTTGCCGTTTCTTCATTTATTGTGATGACAGAAAGTGTACTATTGCAGAAAAAAACCAAAACGTAAGAAACAAAGAGGAATTTGAAGTTGTTGTTTTTATTAAACGTAGAATTGAAGGTGTGTTCATGGGAATAATGAATTACCTACATTTGTAAAGTGGAGTTGATAACTTTGTACGCATGTCATATGTGGACTTTGAATGCTTGGTTACACTTCTTTATCCTCATTTACGTGGCAAAATGGAAAGGAAAATTTTTGTGACTCCTGGAGAAAAATTTGCTACAACTCTGCGCTTTGTGGGAGCCTTATCTATAGGCAATAGAAAGAGACAGAAGGAGACAGAAGAATGTTGCATCGTGTAGATATTTACTGTGAAATATAATGTTAATTAATTACATTTGATTATCTCTTGGTGACCTGGCGGTCTAGGGGTAAGGTGTCAGACTTCTGTGCTGGCGGCCGGGGTTCAATCCTCGGTCCCGGCACAGATTTACCTGATTACCAAACCCTTCCTTCACCTCTGACAAGACATCTTGTGAATGTGGGGAATGCCAGGCCTCCACCGTGGTTCGGATTCCACTTTAAACTGTAGGTTCTCCATTTCATCTCACAAAAACACCCTACCATTATACATTAGCGTAAGTGCGTATAACCCGAACGGGTAGTAAGACGCGGTGCTAATAATAATAATAATAATAATAATAATAATAATTATCTCTTAATTTATCAAAAAGGTATGTTTAGAATATAATCGTTACAAGCTTGATTATTCCCCCCCTCCCCAAAAAACCCAACAAACACACCCGTGAATGGCAAACTAGACTATCTAAGACTGACGCTTTGTTTCTGGATTCAATTATAGTATTATTTTGGTAGAAAGAAACTTTTTGAAAATACTAACTTTTCTTGTGATCAACATTTTACTAAAGTAATTACTATTTTTTTTATAGCGGATTGAGCAGATGACTTTACGTATGACTACATCAAAGCAAATATTGTAATTTTTTATATATATCAGATAGGGTTATTGCTATTAAAATTGGACTGTAATTGTGTGTTCACCACTAAAACTGAAAAGGAATTTCTAATAACATATTCAAATTGGCCTCCATTATTACAGGACCGCTGGTGAAGATTTACAAAATGAAGACAGGGAGGGGACATTATGCAAATAATTAATACAGCGTGTTATTATTATTATTTAAAATTATAATCCAACTTATTTAAACGGTCAAAAAGCGATTTCAAAACACACGCACCCAAAACAATGCCCATAAAATAACCCGACACTACAGGTTGCTATATCATTAAAAATAATGGCTATCCATTTGTAATAATTATGTTACCTAAACCAGTGGTTTTCAACCTTTTTTTTTTATTCGCGTACCACCAAATATAATTTATCTTCAACTCTGTATCCCTAGATGTGTTGGTGAATAATGCAAGTTATACATATTCTATAATATACAGAGACGTATACAATAAAAATATCACTCCCGAGTCACATGTCCTTACTTCGTGTCTCTTGGGTCTACACCTAAATCTGGCTATTCAGTGTTTATCATGAAATGTTATAGTGAACATTTAGACCTATCAAATTGTCTGTCACCGATTGTTTGTCGTGTGTAAGGTTATATATATTCCATTCACGGTAGGAATTACTTTCTGAAAGGTCTTTTTTCCTACCAATATCCTACTATATATTAGATTTATGGTAGGGAAAAAGACCTTTCAGAAGTCAATTCCTGCCGTGAATGGATTATAATATTTTCAATCCGAGTCACCATAGACAAACGCAAAAAGAGATATATTCAAAATAAAACACACAAAGAACATAAGTAAAAGCTCAAAATGAACTAATAACATACTTAAGACAGGTGACCTGGTGGTCTAGGGGTAAAGTGTCAGACTTATATGCTGGCGTCCGGAGTTCAATCCTCGGTCCCGGCAAAGATTTGTCTGATTACCAAACCCTTCCTTCACCTCTGACAAGACATCTTGTGAATGTGGGGAATGCCAGGCCTCCACCGTGGTTCGGATTCCACGTTAAACTGTAGGTCCTCCATTTCATCTCACAATCACCCTACCATTACACATTAGCGTAAGTGCGTATAACCCGAACGGGTAGTAAGACGCGGTGCTAATAATAATAACATACTTGAGTAGCTGTTTAAGTTTAAGCTGGCAGCACATGAAGGAGGCAGAACGTCTTCGAGGATGAAGGTGGGGGAAGAGGGTCCCGATCCCCCGTTACTCCCCCCTGGCTACGTCACTGATTTATTTCTATTAAAATAATTCATACTATAAGATTGTTAAGGAGAAAGCCCTGTTGGAATCTTAAAACTTAATTTTGGAATGAACCTTATTTTACAATAGCTCATCATATAATTAAATATAGCGTTACTGTGGATTCACACGTTCGCAGAAAAAACTAGCGCAGAACAGAAACGTGGTCACGTGACGCGCTCTAAGCCAATCACAAGCTTTCCGCTTAATCGGCGCGAGCTGTTCTGCTGAAGTTCAACTATTCTCTGCTTTATCCGCTCTGCTCGGGATGTTACGCACAGGACAACCAATCAAATCTCGGATCCAACCATCTCAAATCAGTGCGCATGCGCTGTAGAGCTAGAAGCGAGCAGACACTTCTTTGGCCGCTGTGAGGAGATTTGAAATAACCCGTTAATGTAAAGCGTGTGTATCGATGTATTGGATTGTGCCACGACACAGCGATATAATTTGAAAACAACCACCGGGAGAATAATCTAAAATATACGTTTATCTATTATGAAATAATATATGTTGATGATCAGTAGTTTTAAAGCGTTGCAATGCATCATGGGTCAACTTAACGTGTGTGAATTACTGCGCAGATTCTGCTTTCTATCTTTCGGTGAGGGTGTGAATCAAGCTTACCGAGAGAGTAAATGGAGATAGAGAAACCACCTACTGTACACCTTATCGGGATTCGAACCCTAACCTCCCCGTCAATGACGAATTAGACTAGATGAGTTAGTAAATCTTATAACTGACCGCTCTTCTTCATGTTTCAGACAGAGAAGTGGAGGGTAAACTGTTAGAGAGGGGTAATAAAAATTATGTAAAAGGGGGTGGGGAGGGGGGGGGAAGGAGGGAAGTTTTTGAAAGCAATCAACCGGCTCGTTGATTAAGACATAGAAGGGAGCTCTCATCCAACTGGTTCACCTTCAAAACCTCGGCATTGCTTTATTTATTTCATAATTCTTAGAGGCTTAGAGTGTTTATTTTTTATTTTAAAATAAACTATTGGTTGTGGGCCATCAATCAGGTTCGGGAACATGAATTCAGTTGTAAAAGGGACGATGACAGTCGGGCTGCAAGAGAAAGAAGTGGCTTATGTTGCTGTGACGCTAGCGCCTGAATCTTCCGTGGCTATGCAACCAGGACACCGTCTTGTTTAGCGGGACAGCGTGCAGTATATGACGCCAGGGGCTGCTACTGAAATGCAAACATACATATACTTCATTCACGGGAGGAGTTTACCTCTGAAAGGTCTTTTTTCTTACCGATATCCTACTATATAATAGATTTCTGGTAGGGAAAAAAGTCCTTTTCCAGGTAAACTCCTACCGTGAACGAACAATAAAACAAGAGTCTCGTTATTGGTCTTTGACCCACCTAGAATGATTCCTGATAAAAAAAAATAAGTAGGAAGTACATGTACGACATTTTCCGAAAGTGATTACTAAATTAAATCTCAGCATCGCGTCTTACTACCCGTTCGGGTTATACGCTTAAGTA
This sequence comes from Timema douglasi, assembly GCA_901482245.1. Lineage (NCBI taxonomy): Eukaryota > Metazoa > Arthropoda > Insecta > Phasmatodea > Timematidae > Timema > Timema douglasi. The sequence goes on along the minus strand of CABEEJ010001291.1, from coordinate 11,130 downwards.
CTAATTACGCTAATGGGCTGGTAATTGGGATGGTTGAATCTAGAAGACGTGAACTCACATTTGTGTGGAGGGAGAGTGGAAAACCATTTAGGGAAAACCACCCCATTCCACCCGAGCGAAATTCGAACCCTGATCTCCCCATTCTCGACAGTTTAACTGAACACGAAACTAGCGCGTTAACTAACTAAGCCACCAAGGCGGGCGTAATTACTAAAAAATGGGTGCTATGAGCCCTCGAAAATCGTGTTTTAAAATGATTTTTCTGGAAAAAATAAGAAACTTGATATAAAACAACAAATTATTGTATAATGTTTTGTTGAACTAAGATATTAAACCTCCGAAAACTTCGTTGGTAATATCATCTCCCTTCCCTGGATCATATCTTAAATTATTAAAAAACAATGGCACAAATTGCTTTGAATGTAAAATAAAATGTTTGGACTTAATTTAGTGTAGTTCTAAGTGGGCTTTTAAAAAAATTAAATCAATGTGGGTTATTTGGGCTGTCTAAACGTGTAAAAAACCTGGCGGCCCCTTTAAATCTGTCTGATTGGTCAGGTGCGAATAACCCCCCCATGTCGTCAGCCTGTAATCAAGCCTTACCAACCGAGTGTCCGCCATCTGTTGATGGGGATAGTGACAACTTATTTTAAAAAATGTCATGTGGTTGGCACAACGAAACCTCTTGCCATTAATCTCAGTCTGACAGACCGGAGCCGCTACTTACTCATTCAAGTAGCTCCTCATTTGATCCAACGAGGCTGAGTGGAACCCGTTCCAGGCCCATTGAGTGTGAGGGATAAAACTGAGGTCCTCTCAGTCTGTAGCCAGGAGCTCCAATATTTAGACAACAGAAGTAGTCAGTCTGTAGCCAGTAACTCCAAGCTCTAGACAACAGAGGTGGTCAGTCTGTAGCCAGGAACTCCGAGCTCTAGACAAGAGAGGTGGTCAGTCTGTAGCCAGGAGCTCCAAGCTCTAGGCAACAGAGGTGGTCAGTCTGTAGCCAGGAGCTCCGAGCTCTAGGCAACAGAGGTGGTCAGTCTGTAGCCAGGAGCTCCGAGCTCTAGACAACAGAGGTGGTCAGTCTGTAGCCAGGAGCTCCAAGCTCTAGACAACAGAGGTGGTCAGTCTGTAGCCAGGAGCTCCAAGCTCTAGACAACAGAGGTGGTCAGTCTGTAGCCAGGAGCTCCGAGCTCTAGACAACAGAGGTGGTCAGTCTGTAGCCAGGAACTCCGAGCTCTAGACAACAGAGGTGGTCAGTCTGTAGCCAGGAGCTCCGAGTTCTAGACAACAGAGGTGGTCAGTCTGTAGCCAGGAGCTCCGAGTTCTAGACAACAGAGATGGTCAGTCTGTAGCCAGGAGCTCCATGCTCTAGGCAACAGAGGTGGTCAGTCTGTAGCCAGGAGCTCCGAGCTCTAGACAACAGAGGTGGTCAGTCTGTAGTCAGGAGCTCCGAGCTCTAGGCAACAGAGGTGGTCAGTCTTTAGCCAGTAACTCCAAGCTCTAGACAACAGAGGTGGTCAGTGTGTAGCCAGGATCTCCGAGCTCTAGACAACAGAGGTGGTCAGTCTGTAGTCAGGAGCTCCGAGCTCTAGACAACAGAGGTGGTCAGTCTGTAGTCAGGAGCTCCAAGCTCTAGACAACAGAGGTGGTCAGTGTGTAGCCAGGAGCTCCGAGCTCTAGACAACAGAGGTGGTCAGTCTGTAGCCAGGATGCTCCAAGCTCTAGACAACAGAGGTGGTCAGTCTGTAGCCAGGAACTCCGAGCTCTAGACAACAGAGGTGGTCAGTCTGTAGCCAGGAACTCCAAGCTCTAGACAAGAGAGGTGGTCAGTCTGTAGCCAGGAACTCCAAACTCTAGACAACGGAGGTGGTCAGTCTGTAACCAAGAACTCCAAGCTCTAGACAAGAGAGGTGGTCAGTCTGTATCCAGGAGCTCCGAGCTCTAGACAACAGAGGTGGTCAGTCTGTATCCAGTAGCTCCGAGCTCTAGACAACAGAGGTGGTCAGTATGTAGCCAGGAACTCCGAGCTCTAGACAACAGAGGTGGTCAGTCTGTATCCAGGAGCTCCGAGCTCTAGACAACATAGATGGTCAGTCTGTAGCCAGGAACTCCGAGCTCTAGACAACAGAGGTGGTCAGTCTGTAGCCAGGAACTCCGAGCTCTAGACAACAGAGGTGGTCAGTCTGTAGCCAGGAGCTCCGAGCACTAGACAACAGAGGTGGTCAGTCTGTAGCCAGGAACTCCGAGCTCTATACAACAGAGGTGGTCAGTCTGTAGCCAGGAACTCCGAGCTCTATACAACAGAGGTGGTCAGTCTGTAGCCAGGAACTCCAAGCTCTAGACAACAGAGGTGGTCAGTCTGTAGCCAGGAACTCCGAGCTCTAGACAACATAGGTGGTCAGTCAAGGGTGAATGGATTTTAAAAAAATGTTAAATATCTCAGGTGAAACAATTGCTCACTCAGGTTGATCGGAATTCTAGGCAGATCATTAAGAGATCTATTTTTTTTTTATCTTACCATTACATCTTACTACTTGTTCAGAATATACGTACAGATGATAATTACTCTAACAGGGCAGGGATGAGGAAAGTAGCATTTTTGGGATAATCCAACCGCATTTACGTGGAAGTAGAGGGGGAAATTATTTAATAAAAACCACGCTCAGTAAATCGGAAAGGGATTTGAACGTTGATATCCCCGTTCCCAGCACGCCTGTCTAACACGAGAGTGGGAGTGACGCCCTAGACCGTTCGGCCACTGAAGCGGGTCTGTTGTGTAGTGAAGCCATCATTGAAACGTCCACAACAGACATATTGTAACCTAGTAAAAATAAATTTAAGTTTTATTTTGCCAGCGTTTCACTAGGTATCCATCTTAATCCACGCAAATGAGGAATGGGAAGGGTAGAATTTGTAATAAATGTACTCGTATTTGCAAGAGTTAAAGGGGGAAACCCTTTAGAATAAAACGCACTAAATCCTTCCGCTCGGATTTATACCCATACTTCTCCTCACCCGCCTTGGTGGCGTAGTTGGCTAACGCGCTAGTCGTGTTGAGCTCGACCGCCGAGGACGGGGAGATCGAGGTTCGAATCTCGGTCTGGTGAACTGGGGGTGTTTTTTCCTAAATGGTTTTCCATTATTCCTCCACGAAAATGTGGGTTCATTTCCTCTAATTCAACCTTCCAAATTCCTAATCAATTAACGTAATTAGTACTTAAAGCGTATAACCCGAACGGGTAGTAATACACGTGGCTAAATAATAATAAAAAATCATACCTCTCCTTCACCGGCAAACAAGGTCAGACAAGGTTGCCTTAGTCCACCCGTTTTTTGATGCAGGTTCCCAGAACCAAATTTGACGACGGAATAAAGATCGACGGAATGTAACGTTAAGGTGTTTTTTAGACGGAATCCACCACCACTTAACGTTCACTCAACTTAAGTGTTACACGTCTTGGTGGGCTGCATCATGATCTAACGCGCTACCCTCGCAGTGGCCTAGACTGTCGATGATGGCGATGTCAAGGTTCGGATCTCGATCGGGTATACTGAGGGTGGTTTTTCCAAACAATGTCTCAAACCTCATTTTCAGTTGCACCATTAACCATTAGAGCGTGATTGTCGATCAGATCTCTGGTCAAGTTAACCAGCCAATTTTCTCCCATTAACTGTTTGAATCACCGATCAGTGTGTTTATGGTTAACATAACCTGTAACTGTTATTTTCTTCATAAATATAATTTGTACTTTATAATATCTATTTATTAAGTAATATTTAATAAGTATATTTATATATAATCAAATTTATTTTTAATGTGAGTTTGATTTATTAGTATGAATTATGGAATCTTAAGATTATTATTATTATTATTAGCACCGCGTCTTACTACCCGTTCGGGTTATACGCACTTACGCTAATGTGTAATGGTAGGGTGATTGTGAGATGAAATGGAGGACCTACAGTTTAACGTGGAATCCGAACCACGGCAGAGGCCTGGCATTCCCCACATTCACAAGATGTCTTGTCAGAGGTGAAGGAAGGGTTTGGTTATCAGATAAATCTTTGCCGGGACCTGGGATTGAACCCCGGCCGCCAGCACAGAAGTCTGACACCTTACCCCTAGACCACCAGGCCACCTAATCTTAAGATGAATTTTTTTATTTATATAATGAGGTTGTAGAAAATGTTCAAGTTCCAAGACAACTACGGGAAAGATATGAACTTTTCTTTAAATATAGCGATAGAGAATTTAAGATGAGGTTTAGATTGAGTAAAATTTCTGGTATTTATTTGATAGGATTGTTAAATGATGATCTAGTACATTTCACATTAAAGAATGTGTCGGTTTCACCAATGAACCCATTATTGTTATTGACAACTTGCACATTCCAAATAGTAATAGGGGATCTAATAGGTGTCATCAAATCTACTTTATACATAATTGTTCGCAAAGTGACTCATCCCCCCCCCTTAATGGTTAAAGATAACATACAAACTGCATTCACATTCCTATACTCTCACCAGGGGGTATTAATGCATAGCTATATAGAAACAGAAAGGGCTATTTTAAACGTTCAAGCTGTGTGTACAGCTTCATTAAAGTTCGTCAATGTTGTAACTCGATGGCCTGGATCTGTACATGACAGTACAATATTTGTAAACAGCCGATTACGAGCTCAGCTACAAAACAGACATTCTTGAGGGAAACCACCCCTGAACCCTACTAGGTGATGGAGGTTATTCTTGCAGTGCTATTTACTAACCCCACTCAGTTCTACAACTAATGAAGCTGAAGCGTTGTATAATCAATCTCATATTGACACAAGGAATCCTATTGAGAGAGCTTTTGGCGTTGTGAAGAGATTTCCCTGCCTTACAATGGGCCTGAGGTTAAAGCTATCGACAACATTGAAGTGCATTGTTTCGTGCTTTGTGCTTCATAATATTTTACTTGAAAGAGGAGATGTTCCACCACTATTGGAAGATTTACATATACCTGCAAGAATTTATCCTGTAGTTGATGTTCCTTTGACTCGTCATAGGGGAGCTGTTACTGCGACCAGAACAATGCTTATAAATACAACTTTCTTGGAAAGGGTAGAGAGGTGAGAATTGGTAATTACAATAGTTTGTTAGTAAATGAACAAATTATTACATTACACAATAGGTTTTATTTTATAACAATTAATATGTGTTATATACTAGTTAAAGTAACCTTAGTTAAATTTTAATTCTTCAAGTTGCGTAGTTTATTTAATTTAATTTCCAACATAACTTTTTTTAATTTGAAGCTTTGTTTCTTGAACTTCTAATTTTGTCTGAAGGATTTTCATTTCCATCTTAGGTTTTCCTTGAATAAGCTGAATTTTATTTTTCTCAACAGAGCACCTAGTATCTGTGACTCCTTCTAAATTACTTTGATCAAATTAAAAGTATTTTTTGAAATTGATTTTCATCTTTTTTTGTAGGAGGTGACATCATTGAATAGTTTGTGATTGGCAAGTCTTTTTGAGCGTTTGAAAGTGATGGCTAATTATGATTATTTTCCATTAATGTAGAGGTGCTGCAAACCACCACTACAGGATTCTCAATAATAGTTGAATGAGTAGGGTTGACAAGACACTCTTCTGATTGTTATTAACTTAATACATAATTGTTATTTATAGACTACTGTTTTGTATTAATTTTTCATGAAACAAAATACCACTATTTAATTCAATAAAATACCCTTCCAACTTGTTCCTAACCTGGAAGTTCAGAGGGTGACCTGGTGGTCTAGGGGTAAGGTGTCAGATTTCTATGCTGGCGGCCGGGGTTCAATCCTCGGTCCCGGCACAGATTTATCTGATTACCAAACTCTTCCTTCACCTCTGACAATACATCTTGTGAATGTGGGAAATGCCAGGTCTCCACCGTGGTTCGGATCCCACGTTAAACTGTAGGTCCTTCATTTCATCTTACAATCAACCTACCATTACACACATTAGTGTAAGTGCGTATAACCCGAACGGGTAGTAAGACGTGGTGCTAATAATAATAATGTAAGTTCAGAGTGATTACCTATAATAATGGGACAAATTGTGGTTTGAGAAGTGCCCTTAGTCTTGCTCCTTCATCATCCAGCTACTTGGTAAATGTTCCACCACCAGTCTTATACAATTCCACTTGAAAAAAAAAACTTGAATATTCCACTTTTCTCACTTAAGTCAACTATCTGGATTGTTAAACTCAAATTTATTAATTCGGAAAATGTGTTAGTCACAATAAGAATAATTAAATTCATGAAACTACAAATTTCAAATGTATTAATTTAGAAAATATTATGTTAAGTTAAGTTTAGTGATAATAACAAAATTAAGTTTATGAAACTATACAATTAATTAATTCAGAAAAATTATTATTATTATTAGCACCGCGTCTTACCACCCGTTCGGGTTATACGCACTTACGCTAATGTGCAATGGTAGGGTGATTGTGAGNGTGATTGTGAGATGAAATGGAGGACCTACAGTTTAACGTGGAATCCGAACCACGGTGGAGACCTGGCATTCCCCACATTCACAAGATGTCTTGTCAGAGGTGAAGGAAGGGTTTGGTATTTAGATAAATCTTTGCCGGGACCAAGAATTGAACCCCGGCCGCCAGCACAGAAGTCTGACACCTTACCCCTATACCACCAGGTCACCCTTGAAAAATTATTGAGGTTAGGGTTAGTACCAATAAAAAAACCCCAGCTAAATTGATGATTCTATACAGTTTAAACTTATTGGTTCACAAAATATTGTGTTAGATTAGGTTTAGTGACAATGAAAACAATTTACTTGATGAAAATATAAAGTTCAAATTAATTAATTAACAAAATAGTATTTTAGGTTAGGATTAGTGACATTAAAACAATTAAATTCATGAAACAAAATTCAAATTTATTTATCCTTGAAATGTATTAGGTTAGGCCTAGTGACAAAAAAATATTTAAAATTTATTGAAATAGTTATATTAACACTTTATAGTACTATAAAGTGTTTCATAAAATAAACATTTTACTTTGTCATCAGCTGTTGATTTTTTAACTCTCCTCTTGTAGTTTTTATAGTATATTTTTAACTGTTCTGAGGATCTCTGAACAGATGTGTTTTATTAGAGTCGTCGGCTAGATTTTTCAGGCCGCCTCTGTCTGTTTTCTTGTCACAGTATCAGTTTTTTTATTTTCTACTATCGACACACATTCTTCCAACAAATACAATAGCAGTACACACTCATTTGAAGTAAAGTTAAGACTTCGGGATTTATTTTCAGACATTATGTTATTTTGAAATAACATAAATACTTTAAAAGTTCATTTTATAACCTAACCATAATAATACATTAATACAAACGTCTATTCATGGTTTCAAACAAATTTACATATATTTATTAAACATATACAGAAAAAAGAGATATTCACAAAACCAACCTGGTGTATACTTTTATGCTATGTTACACCATTCAGCTGTTCAAAAATATAACTTTTCACGGCGTTGCCATGTTCCTTCTTGATCTATGATCAAGCTGATTGACAATCCGGTGATTGAAGAATCAATATGATGTTTGTGCCCGTACGTATTCTAGCTAGCCAATCAATCATGTTGCGAGCAAAGTTAACATGATATGCAGATTGCAGACGATGACTTATCCGGTATAGTTTGTCCGCGTCGCAGTCTCTTGTTACACTTTATTCTGTAGCCCCAGCAAAGCTTCCATTGCAAGTTCTTGAAGCTTAATCAGCCCTAAATGCTTTGGTTTAATTTAAATAAACAATTTGTTTCCAAACAGTCAAAATTCATTGTCTGTGTTATGCTTGAGTTCTTTTTAGCACCGCATATTACTACCCATCTATTTTATATACCATATCTATGTAGGTAAAATAGTGTGGATTTACAATACCTGCTATGAATTCGTTATCAAATATGTTACCTTAACTTATGTTTTTTGTTGTTGTTTTTCATTTATGTATTTTCAAAAACATTTTGAATTGGATAAAACTTGATGTTTAACATGCTCGAATGCTTAAAAGTCCATTTCTATCGTGAATATTGCTGTAATTCGGTTTAATACCTGTGAAGGTGTTAGGTGAAAATATCGTCAACTCTTATGCCAAAGACACGTGTGTGCAAAATTACTGTTTTGATAAAACGACATTTAAAGTCCCAATTTTAGATTACTTTCAATGGGAAAAATTTAAGTTTGGATTACAGTTTAAGCTAATTAGAACTTTAAAAATAATTTGCTATTTTGCTATACGATAAAATATCGACTAACAACCTTAAAAATACAGTTAGGTAACACAAGAAAAAAATACACATACGTATCTTTGGCATCAAGACATTGATAGTACTCCGTGACGAATTTCTCTCCTAAGAAGTGCTCCACGATTCGAAAAGTTTGGGAACCGCTGGTCTAGTCCAACATGAGGGTAGCGCGTTAGATCAAGCGGCCACTGAAGCGGGTTTTGCTAGTTTATTAACATCAAGTGAACGTTACGTTACGTGTGAACGTTAATCGCGATCTTGGGATAACTCATGCGGGAGGTCTATCTGTCCCCTCCTGGCCACAGCAGGACCTGTGAAACTTTTTATTTCCCAGCCTGTATAACGTATATGAATGTACAACGTGAGACCGTTTCCCTGGGACCGACAGCCCCCCTATATCTCAACTTGAGGAGCTGTCGCCATGCCCTGATCAAATCCCCCATCTTCATTCACACCCACATCATATTCATGAGTCTGTATTGTCGAGGGTTTGGGATTAGTTGACCCACATTGAATTCAACACCCCTCGCTGCGTACAATGGTAGTGAGTGGGTTGTTCCTTGGTATACTCCCTCGCACGGGAAAATGGACCATTTCAACAGGTATAGTCGGAACAATATTGTTTTAACACATTGTCTTACTACACGTTCAGGCTATATGCTTATGTACTAATTACGCCAATGGTTTTAGGGATGATTAAGGTTATATTTATAGGAAGTGTACTCGTATTTGCATGGAGGGAGAGTGGAAAATAATTTTGGAAAAAAAATCTCTTCAGTACACTCGACCTAGATTCTAACCTCGATCTCCCCGTCATCGGTGGTCTATTTTACTGTGAGGGAAGCGTCTTAGATCATGCGGCCACTCAAGCGGGCTGCAGACCGATATTTACTTACTCTTAAACCAGGGCGGGACCACCTCAGTGGTCTAGTGGTCACAGTTCCTGGCTACAGATCCAGAGATCCCGGGTTCAATCCCGACTTTTCCTAAATTTATCTGCTGAGAAGTGTGTCTGAAATGGGGTCAAACTTAGCCTCATGAGGACCAATGACCAGCTACTTGAATAAAGAAGTAGTGGCTCTAGCTTAGAAAACTGAGATTAACTGCTGGAGGCCTCACTATGCTGACCACATGACACCCTCGATCTGAAAATGTTGGTACTATACCCACTAATGGTGGCGGCCGCTCGGTCGGTATAGCTCACCATGAAGTTAAATTAAAAACCCGGTGGGCATCCTTGCCCCCAATCCCCACAATAAAAGTGTGGTGAATCTGAGCTCTCACAATACAATAAACTGTTTCCTGGCGGTGTAGGCTTGTTGTAGCTTAATATTTCATTTCCATCATTTGTGTCTGCGGCAGTTGAAACTGATTAGTCAAAGCGCACATGGTTTGAATAAACTTGTTCAAACAGTTTGTGTTGTTTTAAATGTTCGATTGAGCAACCCAATTTTTTTAAAAGTTTTTTTACATGGTAGGTCGAATTTCACTTCTCATTCGCCACACTTGTGGCTACGTTGAAAAATATATTGCCCGCCTTTTCTCTAAAATAACCCAGCTTTAGCGCAAGACTTAAAGCTGGGGAGGCCCAATATTAAACAAATAATTTTCTTTCAAACGTTTAAAAGTTATCACTTTCTCTTTACAAAATTAATAGATAGATAGATAGATAGAGCGGGACCTCCATACATCGAAATTATCTATGTATCCAAGTTTTGGTGAATCTCTGTGACATTGCATAGAATAACTGTTTCTATTATATCGAAAAAATTCTATACATCGAATTTTTTTTCAAGATGAATCGGGATTTTCCTCCCCGATGGTATAATAAAAACCAGTGAGAAAAATACAATGAAGTTGTCTCATGAGGAATAAGGGAATGTTTGGTCAAGGTCATTGCGAGGCCGACGGGTCGGCTGGAGGGATGGTTATTGTCTTCACACCCCTTTCACCCCCTTAACCAAGTGGCCGTGTTTGACACAATACGTCGTGGTCTTCAATTCGCCGGAAATGTTCCTGAGGGTGTATTTCACGGAATTAATAAGTGTATACACTTTTATGATTAATCTCCATCGAAATTTACTGTGCAGCAAGATATTAGAAAGTTTTTCATACAAATGCAAATCCATTTGAATAATACTGCACCTTATTATTTAAAGGTATGTTCAACATAATTTTTCTTGTTTGTTTTAAATTATCTTTATGAACATAGCTTGTACAATGTATTTCATATTCACTTATAAATATTGCATTGATTAGGAAATATTTCTAAATACAATAGACTACACAATATCATGAATAAAAAAGATAGTTTCTATACATCGAAGTTTATATATAGTTTTGTTTATGGAACCATTAACTTTGATATGTGGAGGTCCGATTGTAGATTTTTTTAAATGTTCTTGCAATTCTTAATATTTCTTCAGTATAAACTAGAGTTTAATTTTCTTCACATATTGATATAAACAGTTGTTGAATATCTGTCAAGGGTGTCCTACAATTTGATGACAATTTTTTCTCTCCATTTAAAAAGTTTATCATCCAATGCCGCTACGCTCATGATAGATATTCAACAACTGTTGATATCAATATGGAAGAAAATTAAACTTTATGTTTCTAATGGAGCAATATTTTATTTATTTTGGCCAAAAAATTGTTGCTATAAAATTGTATAAATACTTCCCTTTTCTCAAATCCCCTTCATTACCCCTTGACGCCTAATATTTCCAACCAAATATGTTTGTAGGTTATACTTGAATAGAACCAAGATCCTCTAGATTTAAGAAAATTATTTACATTAACGGTTAGGGATTTCACTACGCGTCAATAGGTTGAC